>CP137676.1:2902458-3099396 GCA_037976565.1 Mesocentrotus franciscanus
ATGATTTTAATTGGTTATAATACTTATAAATCCCTTTAATATGTTCAATACAGAAAAGAGATAGAAGTATTGCCTAATGTCAGACAAAGATCTCCTTCACCAAGGGTTGATGTCGCCGGAGGAGAAGTGAGCTTTTCTAGATTCATAGCTATGCTTGGATTATGCCCAAAGAAAAACACTGAGGCAAGAAGCAACATCATATTTATAAAAATAAGAATAATAATAATATTTTGTTCTAAAGCAGTGCATATCACATTATGATATAATGTCTGTATGCATTACCAAAGGTCTAGACCACAACTCCTCTACTTTGTGCTATATATATATATGGAGTAACATTCTAAGGAATGAAGTTGAATGAATTGTTCAAAAAAATGTATAGGTAACAATCATACCTATGATAGCGTGTTAGGACAATTACCCCCTGGACAATTTCCCGCCCCAGGGAAGCCTACCATGATAATAAGTTGGTTTTAATAAGAGCAGAATTTTTTGGGGTAATGGGGGGTGGGGGGGGGGGTAATTTTCCAGGAGGTAATTATCGCGCTGGTAATTGGCCCGGGGGGGGGGGGTGTTTGTCCAGGGGGTAATTGTCCATACCTGCCAACTATTACGATTTTGGCGTAATTATTACGATTTATTGTTTTAAATTACGCCTTGCAATTTTGTGTCACAAAATTACGATTTTCTGATTTTTGATTTTTTTGTTGTTGTAAATTAATACGAGCAGGGGGATTGCGTGCGTATGATGATATGGACTCAATGACATCGAGAAGCATATCAAGTCAAAAAAGCATCAAGCCAATAGTGAGGCAACCAGTGGAAGGTCATTAGAAAGTTACTTCACGGTAGATTCGGACATGCAAGAAGTTTTGATGACCGATTCATTGTTGAACATAGTTTGCCAGCGTTGGTGACCACTGTAATAAACTGTTTCGGAAAATGAGTTTAAAGTGAAGGAAAAGGGCATTCCTACATGTTCAAAATACCAAAAGCTCCCTACCGTGCTCCCACACCCACCCCCTGCTCGGTCACTCCTCACAGTCCTCGTTAAAAATGATTACTATTTTTAGTCTTCAAAGGTTGGCAGGTATGATTGTCCTAAAACCCTATGATAGAGACATTCGAAATATGAAATATACTTTATTGCCTATTACAAGCTGCAAGATTATCACCTTGGCTTTGGCATAGCTGCTAAGATGCTCACAAAGTGTTAAAGAAATGTCTTCCTACCATTCATCTGTTAATTATACCTGGGTAGAGTGTGGCAAGTGTAGATTAAGGTTTTGCTGATTTTGACCTTCAAATTCCTATTATCCATTGAGTTTGTGTGTGTAATAAGGCCTTTGCATGTGGACACGTATTAATCAGATCTGATTATTGCATCATGGAACTGACCTTTAATGTTGGTAAATAGGCCAAGACAGAAGTATCCATAACACTAGACCAACTCGCATCTTGATATGCTTCATTGTTTCTATAACTAAAGGTACCAAATGAAGCAGCAGTGAATGAAGAGAAACAAAGATCTGAACCATCAACAGACCCTGACCCAACTGAGAGGGTGGTTCATTTACGTCAGTGTTCAATTCTCCTGAAGAAGTTGAAAGAGGTAAGAATTGACAGCTAATGGGTGAGTGAAATCATTCAAACAAGGGAATATGAGAGTGATTCTGAGAAGAACATGTTTGAACAGTGGCGTAGCTAGTTTTTCAGTATCGGGGGAGCAGCCAACTGCTGGAATCAAGTGTTAACTTGACCATCTTAAACAACATTCAAGCAGAGTGCAGATAAGTTAAAAAACAGAACTTTTCATCCATTTCACCAGGCCTTCTGTTACTCTCCTTCAGTCGAGTCATAGTGCACATGAATATGTTTTCTTCAAGACGATAATGAGGTATGATAATACCTTCTATAGTACCGGTAGACTTATGGTAGACCATTCAAAAGACACTACTTGGTTTTTAATCAGGTCCACCAGAATTGGTAAATAAGCCAAAACGGAAGTATCCGTAGCACTAGACCAACTCACATCTTGGTATTCTTCATTGTTTCTTTAGCAAGGCACCAAGTGAAACAGCAGTAAATGAAGTGAAACAGAGATCTGAACCCTCAACAGACCCTGACCCAACTTTTCATATTTTCACTATTTTTTGTTCCAATTGTATCTCTGCTTTCGGTGAAAGCATCTCTTGGTCGAGTTTGATTATCTGTTGAAAAATAGTGTTTGTTTGGAAGAAAATACAGGGATGTTGAATTATTTCAAGTTTCAATTTATTTTGAATGTTTATTTTTGAATTTATGAAACCAGGCAGTGAAAGAAGAAGCCAATGTTGAGAAACAAGCTCCTGTCCTTTCTACTGGAGCTGACTCGGACCAAGAAATGGAACACCAGAATACTTCTTTTCTTCAAGATGATAATGAGGTACGATAGGTATACCTTCTTATTGTAGACCATTAAATACTTTACAAATTGAGGGTGCTAATGTGATAGGTGCATGAAGGCTGATCGGGAAGAAAAATATACCGTACTCCCTGATATGTTTACAGTGCAAAGTTGAGAAGGGGTTTAGAATGTTCAGTATACAAGAAAGTAACATAAAGTCATGTCATTATGCCTCCACTGGTTAGTAAATTGCTCTATGGCGGAGGCATCATTTTCGACTGCGCGCAGTCGAAGTTCCATCTAGTTTATTTATTTTACATTAGAATTAACATGTTGTAGAGGGACCAAGATATACAGAAGCTCTGACATGAATTAATTTGTTGCCTGTATGTGTCTGGGTATTTTTCATACTTTTAATATTTTTTGTTTGAATTGTATCCCTGCTTTCGGTGAAAGCATCTTTTGATCAAGTTTGATTATCTGTTGAAAAACAGTGTTTGTTTGGAAGAAAATACAGGGATGTTGTATTCTTTCAAGTTTCATATTATTTTTGAACTTATGAAACCAGGCAGTGAAAGAAGAAGCCAATGTTGAGAAACAAGCTCCTGTCCTTTCTACTGGAGCTGACTCGGACCAAGAAATGGAACACCAGAGTACTTCTTTTCTTCAAGATGATAATGAGGTACGATAGGTGTACCTTCTTATGGTAGACCATTAAATACTTTACAAATTGAGGGTGCTAATGTGATAGGGGTATGAAGGCATTGATCAGTATTTGTATCTGATCGGGAAGAAACATATACTGTACTAGTATAATAGTGGATGGCTTTGATTGTGATACAAGAATATATTGCTCGAGCTATGACAATATTGGACGAGTCAAAGACGAGTCTAATATTGTCTTTAATAGCGAGAGCATTATATTCTTGTATCACTCGAAAACAAAGCCATACAATATTATTATTATTATCTATATTATTCTGACTAGCAAAATAACAAAATTTGACTTACCTCAGTAAATATGGCTTTGTTTTCGTATGATATCGATATAATATCGATATCAATAGTTAAAGTTCCCGGATGACTGAGCAATACGAAAAACAATAGTGGTCAGTCATCCGGTACTGCGCTAAAGATATTGAATACGCTGATTTATTGTACCACTTGGAAGCCTTATATAGATAATAATCCCCGATATGTTTACAGTGCAAAGTTGAAAAGGGGTTTAGAATGTTCAGTCTACAAGAAAGTAACATAAAGTCTTGTCATATTTTCTTTTCTTGACGTAGTGAAAAATACTAACTGTCAATGTAGGCCTACATGATTCAGTGAAATGATTGCCGTATGTACCTTCTATATTATTCAAACCAGGCACCTTATGAGCAAGCAGTTACAGAACTCAAAAAAAGGTCCTCGCCAATGATTGGGAGAAACTCGGCACAAAGAGAGGTTTTCCTACCAGAGTGTTCTATTCGTCTTATAAAGTACAAAGTGGTATGTAGCCCTTAGTAACTCATGCTTATGATTGTATCTCTTGTGATTTAAGAAGTAAATTGTAAAGTGTGATAAAGTGTACACTGCTCTGTGACATCATAAAGGATACCAGTAATATCAAATTGTGCTTTATAGAACTGCATCTGAGAGAAACTGGCTCAAACTCATTATAAATCGTTTATCATACAAGAGATAGGTTGTTTAGACCAGGAAAATATAAACATCCTTGAAACAAAAATACTTTTTGAAATCTCTTTGAAATTTCTGAAAAACTCCAACTTACATACAATGTATATACCGTATTTGCTAGCGATAAGGCTGCAGTGCCGCATAGGCCGCACCCCCGAGTTTGACATTTCATAGACTTAAAAAAAATATTTAAAAAATAATGCCCTCTCCGGCCGAAGTCACAGTCATGTATTGCGACATAGCTAGCTGGGCTCGTGTGGGCTGCGAGGATTGCTTTAGCGATGGCACAAACTTAGATCTAGATCTACCAGCAGTTTTGGCTTGGTAAGTTATGAAGTTTATTTATGAGATTGACAAAACTTTGCCCTTCATGTCAATTCAATTTAATTTTCAATTCATTTTTATTTCCAATTCTCGTAAAAAATACATTCAACAATACATTATACATACAAGCAAATATATAAACAATACAAAGAATATGGAGGAGCCAGCAGAGGCCATTGGCCTTTCAAAGGCTGGGCTCCAATTGCCGCAGATAATTATACATAGTAAAGAGAAAAGAAAAAGTAGGTAGTACATAAACAGGTGTGAACAGGCTAATTAAACATAAGATAAGATTCCTTCATTAGATGATGTTTGTATTTTCGTTTGAATGAGGCAAGAGATGGGCACATTTTTATATCGGTGGGTATTGCATTCCAAGTAATCACTCCAGAATATTTTACTGATCTACGTGAAGTATGGTATTTTAACAATGAAATATATAAATCATTAGCATGTGTTGTGTAATGTGGATGAACATTCTTTGTTATTTTGAACATATTATCAAAAATAGAAGGTAACATATTATTATTGTACATAAACATAAATGATCCAACTTGCAATTCATGTATTTGAAATATGGTAAGTACATTTAATTTCCTAAAAAGCGGTTCAGAGGGAGTTCTGGGGTGAGAGTTTGTAATTGCACGTAGTGCTCTTTTTGTAAAACATAAACTTGATTCAGTAGAGTTTTCGCACAATGTCCCCATATCAAAGTACAATAGGACAGATGAGGAAGAATGATAGCATTATAGATATTAATCAATATGTTCAGAGGAATAAAGTGTCTTATTCTATATAGTACACCTATCGCACATGAAATCTTCCTCCGGGTATTATTGATATGTGGAGCCCAAGTAAGATTTTCATCAAGTGTCGCTCCAAGAAATACAGTATTAGAGACTTGTAATATATTATAGTTATTAATTATAATGTCACAGATTTGTTCTGAAAGTTTTTTGTTTTTCTGCTTAAATATCATATAATTAGTTTTTTGGGAATTTATAAGTAATTTGTTAGCCAAAAACCACAACTCAATTTTTGGTAGTTCTGTAGTAATTATGGTTGATATTTCATTGATTTCTTTACCTGACACAAAGAGGTTTGTGTCTGCTGCAAATATGATTGGGCATAGTTTTGGGCTTACGTATTGAATATCGTTAACATATAATAGAAAAATTAATGGGCCTAAAATTGACCCTGCGGAACCCCTCCAGTGAGTGTCAATAATGTGGAGTTAACACCGTCTATATAAACAAATTGTTTTCTGTTAAATAAATAGCTATGTATTAAATCTAAAGAAATTCCTCTAATACCATAAAATTTCAACTTACGTAACAAAATGTCATGATTAATTGAGTCGAATGCCTTCGTTAGATCCAAAAAAATTCCTAGTCCAATATTCTTATTTTCAAAAGCTGTATTAAGATGATCGATAAATTCAAGTAGGGCCATAGATGTAGAATGTCCAGAGCGAAAACCAAATTGTCTATTGTACAAGATATTATGTTTACATATATAAGACATTAGCTTTGCATATATCAATTTTTCAAACAGTTTATCAAAGACAGAAAGCAGGGACACAGGTCGATAATTTGTACACAAAGATTTATCTCCCTTTTTAAATATTGGCAAGACTTTAGCAACAATATATTACACAAAATTGTCGGTAAGACATGTCTAGAAATGTCCAGTACCATTGCACATTAACTGGTATAGTCATTGTAGTCCCATATGTACGAATTCATGCTGTTTTCATGGTTTTGTCTTGCGATTTTTAACTGTTGTGGCACATTGGCCGCACCCAGACTTTTTGATATTTTCTCTTCCAAAAATACTGCGGCCTTTACGCCGGCAAATACGGTATATATATATATATATATATATATATATATATACCGGTATGTTTGTGTGACCATGTGTTCAACTGTCATTCAGTTGAGTAATATCATGTGAAATTGATTACTTTTACAGCTGACTGTAACCCACTCCAGAAGGCTTGTCCTCAGAAGTTCTGGAGGACCGTCCATTTTCAAAAGAAAGAACTATAAGAGAATGGTAAGTTCTTCTTTATATACTTTGGCTTCAGCCATCACGGGTATTCTTTTAAATACTGCGCATTCTCCGTCATATTCAAGTTTTCTGCTATACATTTCAGTTATTTACGATCACCGTCAAAGATTCCTCCAGTACTTCATGATATATTTTAAGTTTTGTCTCAAAGTTGGAGTTTGAACTTCAAGAATGTGTGCACTTTATGTGAGGAAGAGAGGGAGACCAAAGCAAAGTAAATTAAAAAGATTTAGATCCAGTCACTTTAGAGACACCCACAGTCCAATGGCTTCATTTGAAAATGCTAAAAAGCTCTGTTTTGTAGATTTTTCTTTTTTGTTAACAGAGAAACCCCAAAATATTAAAAAATAGGCATGTACACAATCAGATTTTCATATTCCCCTTTCTAAGCTGTTATAAAACTATTCTTGGAGATAGAGAAATGCAATATATTCACAAATTTTTAAGGATTTGTTTACTATTATGTATTTCTTTCAGAGTATCCATATACCAGGGTGTGGGAGAGTGAGACTAAGACGTAATTTGCCAGCAGCTGGTCTTTATATGTGAGTAGATACTGCACAGAGCTTTTGATGCAGTCACTCCCAATGAGCCTCGCTGTTTTTATCCTTTACAAGAGGAGTGTCATTTTCTAAACAACCATTACTTTTCAATGGAATCAGAGTATGGGGTCATTAGATCAATGTTTATCAGTATTAAACATACATTGTAAAGGTTGCACCACAGTGGCATAAAGTGTAATATTTTGTATTATTATAAGATATTTCCATGTATTTATGTTATACAGCAATTGCTAAATACTGTTTTTCTTTGATTACACTTTGTGTGGTAGCATGGATACTAAAATGACATAGTACATGTAGTTAAAACAAACAAGTGATTATTTCCCTGCAATTTTCAGAACCAAAGACAAGTAGTCATTCTCATGTTTACCTCTAAGAATATATTATTATTTGTATTGATAAATTTGTAATGTCAAAGAGAATTTGATAGCCAAATTAATATGTGGTTTGTTAACTATGAAGCATAATGATTTAACTTCATGTGTGCAAGTCTATGAATTCTTGTTACCAAATCAAAATTAATGTTGATGTCAGAGGAAAAAGGATTAAGTAAACTATCTGTATGGCTGATGAAATTGGAAAGAAAACAAATATAACCATTTATTACATTGACTGTTATGTATGAATTTTCAGGGCATTGATGAACTGTTCATGTATTCTTTTTGTCTGTGTGCTAGAAATGTTTGTATTATATATATATATATCACTGACTATTGAGGCTGAGTGAATAGAGTGATAGGGTTTGACAAGGGTTGACCCATCTCAATTCCGAGTCAGTAAACTAGTGCTTTTAAAGAGAACATTTAGATGTAGTAATTAAAGGTGAGAACTAATTTGTGAGCTTTCTCACTCTTTTCATGTCCATTTGGAAGAAGTCATTATCGAAGTAACCCTAAAGGATTGCTGTTCAAATGCCCTCATGTTCAAAATTTGACAAGAAATAGCTGAAGTGTGTGGACCAAATAGTCATGCCGTATGTGTGTGTGTAGTCCCATATACCCATTTCTGTGTGCAATGCATGTGCCTTTAATCAAGATTGAGGCCATTTCTTATAAATTTGATGATTCCTAAACCTTACAGTATAAACCAATTCATATGTACATGTAATACATAACATAACCTTTCTAATTGCTTCAAGATAGATTCTTTGACAATCTTATTGCATGTCAAGAACCCCAAATTATATTTAATTTGGCTATGGAAATCATCCTGAGTAACCCAGTCCCTAGGATAGGTGGTATATCTACCGGGTATAGGTCCTCTGTAGCATTCACAGGCATAATACTCTCTTAGAAATGAGGTATCAAATAATCAAATGCTGCTATATGTACATGAACTGTTCTCTTGGTTCGATCATGACACGATAAACCTTTCAGTCCTCGAATTGCAATCAACTTTATTGCACTGTTACTTTTATATTACTACAGACAATTTTTTCATATTATAATTGAATTTTGAATTTCACAATTAATGGCGTATTCCATTGTTGAGAAATCTAACTAGTAATGTTACTTTTACATCATTACAGACAATTTTTTATATTAATGCAATTGAGTTTTGGATTTCACATTTAATGGCGTATTCCATTGTTAAGAAATGTAACGAGTACTGTTACTTTAACATCATTACAGACAATTTGTATATTACAATTGAGTTTTGAATTTCACATTTAATGCCATATTCCATTGTTAAGAAATGAAATTAGTACTGTTACTTTAACATCATTACAGACAATTTTTTCATATTACAATTGAGTTTTGAATTTCACATTTAATGGCATTTTCCATTGTTAAGAAATGAAATTAGTAAACACTGGCAGAAACTTTATGTCTTTAAACAAATTTGTTAACATTCGTATTACCAAATAAATCTTGTGGATTGTTGAATTTTGCCTTAATTGTTTGTATTCTAATTTTACTTGCGTTTAACGCAATGTTGGGTTTGAAATTTGCCATTCAATTTTAGAAAATACATGTACAATATTAAGACAACAGGGTGATAAGAAGCAAGGTTATGTGTATTTGATATACAGTGTACATTGAAAGCTATATACCCATTGAGCAGTGTTTGTTCATTTTTGTGTAGTGACCCAGGAAAGATAGTATTCAGTTGTTTATGAGATGGGATTTTACAAATTTTATAATCTTATTATTTGATATTTAGGTGAGTGTACGTAAAGAGGAAGTCCACCCTAATATTCAGTTGGTTTTAATAAAAGCAGAAAAATGAGACAAACAAATTAAGTTTGAGCAATATTCGATTAAAAATATTAAAGTTATGGATTTTTGAAGTGGACATTATTGAAACACAAATTGGCAACACTATGACGTAGCTTGCGAGCTCCTCTTCAATTAGCTCTGTACAGAAAATTTCATAAACTTTCAATTTCTTAGTTATTGATGATGGAATAGATTTGTTTTATACAGGGGTTGTATAGCAACATGTTTGCAATAATTATATTTAGGGTGAATGTACAATTGAAAATTTTCTTGAGGGAAAATATAAATTGTTTAAGTTTGTAGTACAGGGCTAAGAGGAGGGGAGCTCGAAAGATACGACACAGAGTTGCCAAGTTGTATTTGATTGATCGCACCTTCAAAATTCATAACTGTATTATTTTTAATTGTTTTTTGCTCAAACTTTCACTGACCCGTTTCTTTCATTTTTCTGGTGCTATTAAAACCAACTTAAAATCAGGGTGGACTTCACCTTAATTTATACCAATGTATTGCACTTCTTATACTGTAGTATGACTAGTATTAAGTATTCAAAATGATCTTGCAATTTGTTCATAATTATGTACCTCTACCAGAAATGTAATTGGTGCACTCATATAGGCTTTTACCTTCATATTATTTTCTCAGTGTATTATTGTCTCAACAGTGTACTACCAATACCATTGATTTTGATATTTTCTTTATGAATTTTTCAAAACACTCCCTTAAAAGATTTGATGAATCCAGTTTTTACCTGCAATGTATTATACCAGAAACAATCTGTGTGTCAACCTCATATAAGCCCATAATGTTTCCATTGGCCATTTCAATAAATGCTTTTGTACATAATTTTCTTACCTTTAATATTTTGTTTGTTTTTAATTACTTGTGCAATTACTTTTTGTGTCTCTTCTCTTTCCTCTGTACATTCTCCTATCAAAGCACCAGAATGTAGGGAATTGCATAATTTACCACACTATCTACACACAACTTATTAATATCATTACATTGTACATGTTTTTGTTTTTGTTTTCTCTTGGCTATTAATTGCATTTACTTTATCATCTGTAGGGAAAATATAATTTAGTTATTAAACTTCATCTTTATTTATTTTATCATTTGTGACAATGCACAGTGCAAAATTTGTTGAGTTCTGTGCCCTTTCTCTCTGTTTTACATTTTTAAAATATGGAAATTGCAAGAGAGCGAAGAGAATATAAGATACACATTTTTAAAGGGATAACTCCTGTGAAGAAAAAAATGGAAAGTGAAAATGTGTTAATTTTTAGGCAAGGAGTATAGTCTCTTGTGTAATACTTCAAATTATCTAAACTTGCAATAGACCAATTTGAAGATTTATTCCTAGTTTCATTGTTAAATTTATTCTGATAAAACAAACTGAACTTTATTTGAAACTGTTCATGTTTGAGGAACATTTTGTTTGAGGTAATGCAAAGTTTTGGGAAATTTTGAAAATTGGATGGATAGTAATGATTTAAAATTTTGATATATTTGGATGCCCCTGTGGATGCCCCTGTGGATGTAATTATAAGCACTAGAAAATTTAGCCCCTAAAACTTCTGCTTTCGAAATTGAATAATCAAAATTTACTGGTGCTCCCGGTAAATTTCAAATATTTCAAATAGCGCCTAAGGCCATTCCATGGTAGCTGCGACCATGAAAATCTTGGAATATGCAGTTCTGATATATAATTTACAAACGGGAATAGCAAATCGGTTGATTGTAGTCAAGAAACATTGTTTTAAAGGCCCTCTGTACTAGTTTGGCCAGGAAGGATTAGAGGGATTAGCGTGGTCACTGACATGTGGTTATCTCATCAACTCAGCTGTCAATTAACATAAGAAAAAGAGGATCATGGGGACCAACTGGCACCGCTTAGGCATTGTTTTCTATATAGATGGAGCAAGTAGCTACAAGTAGTACAGTGTGGCTTTAAAGCTAAAGTAATATCAGTCTTGAGAGGGAGCTATACAGCATAAAGAGCTTATTATTTTAATACAATTTCATCACTTTAGACTTGATTTCAACCGTGACAATGATCATTGAATATTGTAAAATCGCATATACGTCCAATATGTTTATTTGAACCAAATTCATGACCCCATACCAAAATTTTGTATTACCTTTAAGAACATAGGTGGTGCTACTTATGAAGTGTAAGGCCTGGGCCCAGGTTCATCAAACATGTTATTGGTATTAAATAAGAAATGTTATAAACTACTGAAATTGTTGCATTAATTTGATTGGCTGCGAGCAAATTTGAAATGCGAAACTTGCTATTGAGAACAAGTTTTACGAAACGGGGCCAAGAGGTTATAGAAATGTAAGCAGGTGAATAAAGGATAGTACTCATGATATTCTAATGATAAAGTTTTATTTCTGCTTAGTACTCGAACAATACCTCATCTCTGATTAATTCAAGAAATCACAACTTCACAAATTGCACAACATATCAAAATTCATTTACAAAACCATTTTGGAGTAGTCACTAGCCTAATATGCAAATGCAAAGAAAATGCAGCTTCTTGGGTATGGTATGTCTAAACAACTGAAAGGCAAAGAATAAAATTATTACTACATTAGAATATAACAATTACATATTAAATATGAATTAAGGTGAATAATTGTACAAAGCACCCAAATACTTGACCAATAACGACTTCTAAATCTATGCTAATAACAATGAACATTTTAAGCAGGAAGGCAAAATTTGGGATAAACTTCACATTTTGCAAAGAACCTTTCATACTTTCATTTCAATTTCTGAAGGCATTTTTACACACAATACAATATTCTGAAAAAAACATAAACTTAAACATTAATCACATGCACATGTAAGTACTTTCCAATCTTCATTCTGGTTGAATTAACTTGTTTTTTCTCACTATTAAGTCAAAAACTTACAAAAAGATTTAATTATTTCATCTGAGTACATGATAAAGCAATGTCTTAGTATCTGTGTACATACATGTAACATGCTTCAAAAGAAAGGGGACTATGTCTATGTCATAAGCACAAGGCAGAACTCATAATATACAAAATATACAAAGAATACCTGTAAAGAGTTCTTGTTCTTTCACAACGTTTCTACATATAGTACTGTTGAATATTTTTAAAGACTATCAGCTTGACTAAAACAAGAGCCATATAAACATGTACACAGAGTTGGCTATTTTTGTTTAATTACTATGGTAGCAAAATGGTGCTTATTTGTGGGCTTGTAATATTTGTACTAACTTTGTAGTTATTATCATTCTTTTACATTATACTGATCAAAGCACTGATACAGCAAAATCAAAAATGTATTCGGAACAGTAACATATAAACATACGGCAGTAAACATATATTAACCATCAATATACAAAGATTCTACTTATTTATAACAATTATAAAAGACATAACATTTGCAATGGCATAGACATTGGGTTTGCCCAACAAAGCACCATGTTCCTCCCTAATAAAGCGAAGTTGGCCAACTCTGAGTCCAGGTCTGTGTATAGAGGGCTTAATATCCAACTATAAAACTCAACAGAAAATTAGGAGTACACATGCAGAATTTGGAAAAATTGGCGATGGAATTTGGGGGCAAGAGCAATTACGCAGTATGCACATGGCCACAATTACCTACAAAGGCACTGAATACACAAGTATATTTAGGTACATATCTTATGGTACCTCACTTCCTTCTCTACAAAAATGAGTTCGTCAACTGTTTCACTTTCTGCTCAATTGCTTACTAAATTATCAAGTACCAATGTCGATTTATATTCTTCACTACATTGAAGTAAAAATCCAATAACAAGAAACATATCGGTTTAGCAACATAATACAAACCTGGCCAAAAAAAAAATTGTATTTGCCAGAATACAACTACTAAAACGAGAAAAATGCACAGAACACTGGAGAAGTAGAGTATAGCAATCCAAATGATATTCCTGATCATTAAATTCAGACAAATCTTGCTAGTTTTGAAGGGCAATGACCATGCTGGTATACATTTTCACAAGATTTGGGATTGACTAAACTTTGCTCAACAAAGAACTACTTTGAATGTACAAATGTCTCATCAAATATAAGAATACAAGCTACTATGCTGATCACATGATCTGTAGAGCTAGATTCCTTTCAGTCAATTCTATGTCATGAAAGAAATGTGTATAAAAGGCTGTCTTCGACAACAAAAAAGAATAATCATCAAGTTATAACATATTAAATTATTTAAGTGATCAAAGAAAATATGATCCTTTAAAGATCTGAATTACATGAACAATAAACAAGAGTTTTAGAAACTCCCATTACGTGGACTGATCTAGAATGGTTTGTCACCCACAAAGTTACTAATAAGTTGAGCAGTTGCTATA
The DNA here is from genome assembly GCA_037976565.1 of Mesocentrotus franciscanus. Taxonomy (NCBI): domain Eukaryota; kingdom Metazoa; phylum Echinodermata; class Echinoidea; order Camarodonta; family Strongylocentrotidae; genus Mesocentrotus; species Mesocentrotus franciscanus. The sequence goes on from CP137676.1 coordinate 2,916,083, forward strand.
GGTTTGTCAGCTGCTGTCATATGACCTGCTCCCTGTAAAGAAAAATGAATGAGAAAAAAAGAATGCCACTACATCAGAAATGCAGAAATACAGACATACAACAATATTTCTAATTTAAAATAATAAATAATACTTAACACTACTGGCGCCTCACAATTATTACCCCAGCTCTAGTATGGCTGCCATTACGGCGCTCTAGCATTTCAAGGAAATAATTCCTGCCAGGTACCCATTTACCTCACCTGGGTCGAGTGTGGCAAATGTAGATTAATGTCTTGCCAAAGGACATTAGTGCCACTGCTGGACTCGAACCGTGGACCTTGTGATCCACAGTCCGGTGACGTATCCACTCGACCACGACACCTCTAAACTTCTGTCAAATTCCAGGAAAATGTTTAAAGTCCAATAACACCATTGGTACTAAGACCATTTCGAAAATGACCCCAAATATCCTCAAGATTTATGATAATGAAAAACTTTCACTCTGTGCATTTTAAAATACACCACTCCCAAAGTCATAGAGCTCTAGTCTGTATTCCAGGCTGAATAGGATTTTCCTGCTCTCAATGCACACGTTGAAATAGACTTATCCCTCGAAAGTAAAGTGCAATTTTGATGAGAGTAGGGCACTGTGCAGTTTCAGTACAAGCAGTGAAAGCAGTCTCAGAGCTATGGTATTGTTCTACAACAAATGCTTCACCTACTAATGCTCTACTGTTAATTTTCTTTTAATTTTTTTTTTACAGTAACCATATTTCTTACTGCAATCCTGGACCAAACACTACATGTAACCTTAACACAACCCTAAACTAAACATAAAACCTAAGTGTAACCCTTTGCTCTGGACTGATTTCCATATTACACATACATGTCATTTAAAGGATTGTTCCACCGGTCACATAGAAACCCTCACAACTATTCCTCCAAACATACCTTGACTGTAGCAAAGGCAACACGGTCATACTCCTTGACGAATCCTGCGATCTGGAGAGAACCATCATTATAGAGCCATGTTCTCCATTGGACCTCCTCCTCTAAACCTAAGGCATCTACAAACCACTCATCTCCAAGACAGTTACTCATAGCATCTACATCGCCGTTGTACACTAGGATGCGATATTTCTGTGCAGGGAAGAGAAGAGAGTTTGCTATTTCAAACCAGATATGCATATTCATACTATTTTTTAAGCTATTCTATCTCATTCTTTTTACATCATAAAACACAATGTACAGAATCCATATTTGCCACAGATGATGCGGACATACTGGACAGAAAGTTCCTGATGATATTCATAATTTACATGGTCAAAAATTTGAGCCTGTCATCATGACACTAATCAGAGTTATATTTTGAGCCCATTAAAGGTATATATGTATGAAAAGTATAGTAAATATAGACTGGAATGTTCAAGTTCACATGATTTAGCAATGAGCAGCATTTATTTTATTATGATAGCAGTAAATAACATCACTGATGTTCATTACATTACACTCGTAAAATTCTCCCATTTCAAGTCAAACTAGAAAGGAAATTCAAATCTTCATATGACCCATCTTAGGGTGACAATAATGCTATCTACTATTCATATATTATAATATGAGGAATAATTGTAATAGGTTTTAAAAATGCATGGGCACTTTCTTAATCAATAGGCTGATTGGCAACAGTGGTGTCAGCATGTTATAAATAGCGAATTACAGAAGTAGATGTAGAGCCAGGATCACCGTAAGTCTGGAACATACAAGACACTTCGCAAGCAAGCAATTATCTTGTCTCTACACAAAAATTACATTGACGTGAATCAAATGATACATACATAGGTCTGTTGGAGTGCTACATAGGTCAATGTCAGATCTGGGTATAACTTGGTGTAATTCTGAGCAACTTCAGCACTGCAAAATCAAATATACTAATATGATTAACAGACATTCTATATGAAATAAAGTTGCATTAATAAACAAAATACTTCTTCGAGGTTTTTTTATGTTGTATGTTAGGACCATCAAGAAAAGTGTATTTTGAAAAGAAAACATTGAAAGTATCACAATCATGTTAAATTAATAAACAAAAATAAACTGCAAGCTTGTATATAATCATTGATTACCTAATCCTCTCTACAACCATTTCTTCTCATTAAATAAACTTTGAAAAGACTCACTATCTTTGTGAAAAGGCATACTTGTTACAGAATGAAATACTGAGTATAATAACATATATTTGATGTTCTTTACTTTTTGTTGGTGTGCATACTGGTATACTGGGGAATTTTCTTTTAGCGTTAACTATCAATCCATCAGATGCACTTAAAGCGCCTCTGTACTAGTTTACCCAGGAGGGATTAGAGGGATTAGCGTCGTCACTGACAGGTGGTTATCTCATCAACTCAGCTCTCAATTAACATAAGAAAAAGAGGATCATGGGGGACCAACAGGCACCGCTTAGGCATTGTTTTCTATATAGAGGGAGCAAGTAGCTACAAGTAGTACAGTGTGGCTTTAAAACCCAACAGTGATGCTTGACAGGCCTAATGCTTGATGATCATGTTTCTAATGACTATGATAAGTATAAACATGACATTGTACTTACTTGCACACTTGCCATGCTGGTCTGCTCTCATTGATGTGAAGGGCTTCTCTTACATAAGGGCTACTCAAATAACCGGTCACTAGACTTGTATTCACACACTGTATATCCTGCTTCATCTTATGACTGGGTCTTTTATGAAGGAACTGGATGCAACACAAAGGAAAGATAAAACAGAGAAAAGACTAAGATATTGATGATTTCTTAGGCTTTGTTAGAAATTGAAATCCCCATATTTTTCCTCACTGACATCAGAATTGAAACAATAATCTCCAATGATACATGTTAACTTCAAACAAGAAAATATTAGTAAAGCTAGAAAGACTAAATGAGAGCAGAAGTAGAAAAGGAGAAATTGGAAGTAAGAGGAATATAGATTTGTACCTAACTGAGCCATTTGCATATCATGTACCTATATATGAGCTACACCGTTACCCATTAAATTGGAATATTTTTTCTACCACTTTCATGACATATGATTATGACAATTTGATTTATTCTTGACAGATAAAGTTTATATCTACTCAGAACTTTATTGATCAATCTAAAGAGTCATAGAGACTGATCAACAAAATTCTGAGAAGATATAAACTCTATCTTTAAAGAATAAACCATATTGTCATGATCATTTTATGAAATGGGGTAGGATAAAACAATTATTCAAACTTTATGGGCAACAGTGTACGATTCATTCCACTTTAAGATCAACTCTAACACTGACTCCAAGAAAACACCTGCATCCTAACTAAAGAATTTCACTCATTCTCAATAATGAATCCAACATACCATTTGCCTTGACTGTGCGTACTTGCTATATCTGAACACGTCAGAGGGACTGGTTCCATAGTGTACATAGCCATCTTTCTGAAGAGCGCCCCCTGGTGGTGAGGCTTCTCCAACACAGTCAGTGAGAATATTGTATGGATTCAGGCCGATTGAGTCGACATTCATCAGTGCCTTGTCAACCTGTGCATAAACAAAGAGAGAAATTATTTCAAATTTGCATTTAGAGAAAGCATGAATAATCATTGAATACTGTACACCCGGCTACAAAATTCAAGTTGTAGTATAGTGTTGAATACAGACATACTGAAGCTTTTTGTCTAGCATTCTTGTGATTTATTCTGATGACTGCATGATAAAAAGCTTCATGATGTATCAATGCTATTCTTTGATTTTATAGTACCAATCCTCTCCTTCATTCATGTTGTGATTCCAACAGCCTGCACACAAATATTCTACCTGGTTTTAAGACACCTACCCCCTGGACAACCACCCCTGGATAACCGCCCTCTAGGACAACTACCCCTCGGACAATGGCAACTACCCTCCGGACAACTATCCTGATACATTTCTACCCACATGTACCTGAATTTTTTAAAGAATTTTTTAAAATTGCATCCTTTGCTTGGCAATTGGTGCATCTTGCAGGGCTCATTACTTCACTGTAACTTGAAGCAATGCACTATACTTGTATAAGGGAGAAGCATGTCATTTGAATGATCCATGAATGTTACTGGTGGGCTGTTTCATGAAATACACATTTGTTCTACTAGGTTGAAATCTTGAAAATTGAGTTGTTCCATTTACTTACAGCAACAGTGCAGGCTCCTACTGAAGAATTGTAGAAATTACACTTTCCACTAGAACAACATGCAAGTTGTAGGGTGCCCCACAATCTGGAACAAAATAAAGAAGAAAACAAAATAATCATATCATTGTTCAGTTTTCAGGACCTCAATCCCACAAAACCGATTCATGAAGAATGGCATTGTTTATTCCATGGACATAATTTTGACAATAAGAACAAGAACACAAAAGAAAATATTGTCTTCCCTGCCATATTTTCCATCGCATTCCATGGCAGCACAGTCACTGCATAACATATAAAGCGAGTGAGAATGTCAAAATATGTTATTTTTGATTTAGCACCAGGAGAGTAACTTACTGGTCACCAATGATACCTCTGTAGTATGTAAAGTAGATCAGGGAGTTTGCCAATTGCTCTTCACTGGTCATCCCATTACCAACAGCAAAGCCCTGTAAAGTATGACATACCAATTAATTCCACTTAACAATTATCTTTGTGTAATCTTACTCTTAAACGTAAAAACATGACTCACATATTAGAATGATAAAGTTGAATATGAAAACAAATTCTGGATGACCTTAAATATATCTTCACTTGAACCTCAACTTTTCTGATTACATTGAATGTTTTACATTTGTTTTTACATTTTTACAGCTAGGATCATATCAATACATTTTCATGAGTACCCTGGCTAGAGCCAGACAATATTAAAGCATCTTGAACACATTTTGTGATAAATATGAGCACTATAAAATATATGGTATTACAATTATTATCATTATTATTATTACATTACCTATCAAAAAGTTTCAATTATAATTTTCTTTTTATTTGAGAAGAAAAAGTACACACATGAGATTCAAAATGAGTTATCCAATTTTAAATTTTAAATCTGGAGGCAAAACAATATACTCTGAGTGATTTACACTCTGAACAGTTATCTGTCATCTTGTTTACAATTGCCTACAAATATATCAAAGAAGAAAAATTGTCCATGAACATATACAGATGAAAGCGCATGAGTATAGTTTACCTTTAGAGTGGTAATTTTAGTTGTCTGTTGTATCTTGAGTGCCAGAAGGGGGGCATACACGCCCCCGTACCCCTCCCCCATGATGTACATGGGAAGACTAATTACTTCAGGAAACTCAGATAAGAAGAACTGCAGAGCGGTTACATGATCGCTGGTTACCTGGGAAAGAAAAGAAAACTGTGAATATTTCCAGTGTCCTTATCTACCTATCAATCAACCAACCTCTTGCACACATCCCCCCTCTCTTCTCTCTCTCTCTCTCTCTCTCTCTCTCTCTCTCTCTCTCTCTCTCTCTCTCCCCTCTCTCTCTTATTTATTCATTTATTTATTTATGATATTTATACAGGGTGGCACATATCACCAATTTGGTGGTCTTCCATGAGGCCCTGTTCGGTAAGAATAAAACAAATAACAGCAGCAAAAACAAAATAGATAAATACACAAGCATATAAACAGTTATAATACAAATTAATTGGTATCCTCATGAAATAACTGATCATTCAAGAATTATCCTTGATCATTTAAAAGAAATATGTGAATGGATTTTCAACTTCAATAGAAAATACATTTAAACATGAAAATAAAATAAAAAATGAAAATAAAATAAAGAATAGATGATAACCACGTATTTAAAAGAAAGAAAAAAAATGATTGAAAACATACATTTTCTTATAATCTGATATAGCTTAACACACGGGATACCAAAATTGTTATATGTATATTTACATTTGATTGCTCTTAAACTAATGCACTTTGGTTGTTTACAAGATTACACAAAAATGGATACATTACATATATGTATACATGATATAAAGTTAACCATATCAACCAAATTTAATAATTTTGCAAATAGGAAAAATTGGTTAGCTTCGCACGACCCCCAAGTTCACTTACACGTCATCTGCAGATAACAGGGCTTTTAGAGCGTGTTTAAAACTGTTTAAAGTAGGTGACCTCTTGATAGAACTCTCAAGTTGGTTCCATACTCTAATTCCAGAAATTAGAGGACTAAGTTTATTCGTGTAGTGAACTGACATGACGTAAATCTTTTTTTAAGTATGTTGGTGCCATGTCATGCATTTATTTATACATTATCACTGCACGTCCAAACTGGAAACGTGTCTGAATAGGCATCCATCCTAAGTGACTAAACATATCATTTGAAGATACTTCAAATCCTTCTCCCACCACTACACGTGCAGCTCGTTTTTTAACCTTTTGTAATTTAACCGCTTGTCTTTGAAATCGCTCAGACCAAACCGAGGAACAATAATCAAAATGAGGAAGAATGATGGCATTTTATAGAAGTTTCAGAGATCTTGTTGGAACATAACTTTTGGCTCGCTTAATTACACTTATATTTTGTTTAAACAGTTTTAATAACTTTTTCCACATGTTCCTTCCAACGTAACTCCTCATCAATCATGACACCCAGGCATTTTGCCACTTTTAATCTTTTCAAACAGCTGCGGTCTCTTTCATTCGCTTTCCGTTTGTATCTACCCTCCAATTCAGTTCACCAATCCTCTCCCTGTGTGCTGGTTTTCAATTTTTCCATCCTTTTCGTATCCCTCTCTTCTTTACTCCATCTATTTCCAAGTATGTGAGATACCTCTACTATCCCACTTTTCCCCAGTTATTACAAGGTATGCACATCTAAGACATGTGAGGCATTAATCTGGTTAAACATTCTACACTACTTCACTGTCAGTTAAAATCTATTTAATCTATGAAGATGTCCCGATCCCCTGTCACACTGTACTACTGTACTACTGTAACTCACCTGATTATCATCAGACTGAGTTAGTCCATCGGTAGAATAGGAGAATCCTACACCAGGAGGTGATTCTATGTACAAGATATTGGCAAACTGTAGAAACATAAAGACAAATGAAGAAACAATTAACATAGACAATAAAAATGGTATTAATTTGAATATATTCTTTATTTGGCCAAATTCGTGAATACATCACTTATGAGATGAATAGACCAGTTTCCTAACATACTCAAATTTATGGATGTTTTTTTCCTGGGGACCTAGTGATGAGTTATTCCATTAACCTGTTATTAATGAATGAACTACAATACTTCAAATCCAGTCTGCATACATTACTTGTTGCTATGTTGGGCAATACTCGCACTAGCTTTCAGGTTGTCAAGAACAACTTTTGTTTAAAAAGTATGCATAAATTTTGAATATGTCAGTAAACTGGTCGATTGAGCAAGGGCTGACAAGGCCATCTGTCCAAAATATGATAATCTTCCTTTTTGTCTGTGAATGACAGTGACAGGATTGAAATGATAATTACCTTATTCCAGCTGTTGTCATTGTAATCCAGATCGTATCCATTTTCTTTGACGAGGTACGGACCATTCCCTGCCAATATGCTATAGAGGGCGCTACATCCTGGACCATCTCCTAACCATACAATCAAAGGATCTTTGGTAGGGTCGTGTTCGGATTCCACATACCTGATCATAAGAAGGAAATTGTGAATTGATGGTTATATTTCCAAATAGTGTAAGCCATAGATTTAAGATTTAACCCAGAGTGATTGCAAATATCATCAAATGAGTGGAAATTTATCTTCTATAGTGCTCTGAAAGTAATTAATTAGCTTTTACAAATTTTGATAACTGATAACTTAGTTTCAAGAAAGTTTTCACATTCATAAAAGATGTACTCAAGGAGTTTCAATAGTTAATTATTTACAGCTTCATAAGATTTTTTTTTTTTTTAAAGGATACAAAAAGGGAAGATTATCCACTTGGTTAAACCTCTTCCATGACATGAGCAGCAAATCTCACAAGAGGTTTCGATTGTTGAACATGGTTTTGAGCATTGTGTTTAGACTTGGAAGTTTTAAGATTTTCTTTCTGAAACTTGAAAGGTAACTTCCTTGTGAAATTTATATATATATTTTCACCCACATTATCAATAAGCAAATTACATTTAGATGTCAAATTTACTCTTGAAAGATCATTAATGACAAAACATGGTGCTAATGTGGCATATATGAAGGGGTCAACTTCATTTTGACAAAGATGTCACAACTCAATGTAACATGCTTCCTACCAGTAGTGTAGCATGTGATTGGCAGTGCCATTGAGGTAGCCAGAATACTGGTTGAAGCTAGGCTGCTTGGCTAGACCAGGTAGGTTGGTGATCAAGTCTGCCTTCTGGGCCCCAAGAGCAAAAGACCACAAAGACAGAAGAACCAACAACACAGAAACTTTGTTACCTATTTGAAGTAAATGACAGACAAACATTGTTTTGGAATTTAGAATTTAAATAACAGTACACATGTAGAACATCATTACAAATCAACTGAAATATTTTCAACCTGGGAAACGAATTTGTACAAACTACAAAGATTGTGATTCTAAGTTAACTTTTTCCCCACATTGATTGACTAAAGGAAAAAATGGAAGTAATGGAACAGTGGACTGCCATATATAGTCTTTTTTGTCACAAGAATGTAACATTATGATACCAGCTACTGGGCAATTCCATGCCTAAGTGGACATGACACCTTAAATTTCAAAGTCATCATTTTAACACAGTTTTAGTTTCAAATGAAAGCATAAAGTCTATATTTTTCAGATTAGATGAAAACAAATTATTTTAAAGAGAGCGTTGTGGTCTAAATTATGATTGTTTAATTACCCTAATTAAGCCTTCAAAAGTAAAAATTATCATACAAAAGTTTTAATGTCCTACACATCACATGTAACATGCACATGTCATAACAATCATGTTTTTAACCTACAGGATATCAAAAATTAAGAATTTCATGTTTTTTATTGATTTCAACGGTTTGTTTCCGCTTCAGTGACTTCTTTATTTACTCCTTGAAAAATGTCCTTCCGTTACCTAAAAAAGGTATTTTTTCAATATTGTACTGAAAAGAGTAGTTGAAGAACACTAAAAATTACAATGCAAAGCAAGTTTAGGTAGGCCTACAACTTAGTGTTCATGTAGTCATGAAACCCTCCTTTGTTAATTAATTAAAATGAATTAAAAATCATCCTTCCGTTACCAAAGCTGGTAACGGAAGGACAAATAGTGGTAACGGAAGGACATTACATGTAGTCATATGCTGCTTTGAGCTTAAAATAGGAAGAAGAAAAAAAATGTCTCTGTACCTGCACTTATCCTTTGGACAAATCCACATAAATCTGTGGTATGTTTATGAGGTAATTTGTGTATTAAATCAAGAACCAACTATTGGATCCAGAAAGCAAGTGCTCAAGTCATACAGCTCTGTGCTTTGTGCATGATTGACCACACCCCCTGAGAGCTTGTGTTGAGACGATGTAGAGTGACTCCTTTGCTCTAATATGTACAGTGATATCACTTGATTTCTAAAGTACTGAATATTTAGATCATTCTTCTATAGTATTTTTTACAATCAATGAATACTAATACTGTAATTAAGCAGATTTAAGGGGGATACAGAGGGCATCATGTTTAAGGCGAAAGATCATACTGATAAGTATGCAATGGTTAGCCAAAAACTGAAAAGTGTGCTACCAACCAAACTCATCAGTAACAGAAGAGTATACTACAGTCAAACATGCTTTAGTGACCACCTGTCAACAAAGACCACCTGTCTACAAAGACCACATTTTTTGTTTCCCTTGAAAATGGATTCTCATTGAAACATGTACTAAAGGAATCTGTCTACAAAGACCACTTTTTGTGTTCCCCTTGGCGGTCGCTGACAGGTTTGACTGTATTAATTTAACACAAATAACAATGTATGTTTTAATCCCTTCCGTGGCAAGAGAGGTAAATATAAGTATAGCCAGGAATTGGACTAATGAACAATTTGATTGGATGAACAAGGTCTACATTTTCCATCAAAAAATATCCTATCAGTGATTGACAAGAGGGGAAGATTCTACTTCCCTACAACTATCTGAGAAGCAAATTAGAACACAAATTAAGATGACATCAGTATCAGATGAAATGCCTAGACTTTTGTTTATTGTACGGGATGTAATTTTGTTGTAATACAACTTTGTTTGGATACTTAAAACTCAGTTATAATGTCACTTTTTTTACAATTGTATAAAGTAAACTGCATGATTTCCTAAACTGATGAGCTACATATTCACATCACTGTAATTTCAAATTGTGCTGAATCAGTAAAAGAAATAGTCTTTTTCTTTCTTTGTAAATTTACACTTTTTACTCAGATAGGGCCATTTCTCTACTATAAATGGCAAGAATTTTTAAACAAAAGGAATAATTTGCAATGTAACTGGTGTATACGTTTCAATTACTATGTAAATACATATATAAATATATATATGTAAATAAAGTTTTAATCCATCTGTATCTACAAATTATATACATGGAGGTCTACATGTGGGTGTGAAGTTATGAGCAAAGTACTCATATGTAATGATATTACCTTGTTCATAATATCAAATTCATAGTTTGTATTTGTATTGTTGACAGTACAATATACTGTACATATCTATGTACATATCTTTACGTCCTTCCGTTACCGTCCTTCTGTTACCTGACATTAATGAACAAAACATGGAGTAATTAACATACCAATGTAAGTATATATTTTAATGTGAAGTAAGGTGATGTATATATTAAACTATGGAGAACAAAATGTGTATCAGTCAAGTAGAAAGCTTCATCAACTTCACAGAGTTTGGATAAAAGCTAATTAACTGGAAAAACCCATGTCCATTTTGATGTCCTTCCGTTACCGAGGTAATTAATATGCAAATTTTTATACCACTTAACTATAATGACAATTTTTTTGGTGAAAATTAAAGGCACTTGTGTAGGCATTTTATCTGTACTGTTTCAAATCTATACTAATAAAACAGTGCTTGTAGTATGAACTTGAAGTTCAAAAATCTTGTCTGAGTGTCCTTCCGTTACCATGGAATTGCCCTACTCCAAGCCAGGAAGCAGTCTTGGATTTTGATCCACAGCAAATAAATAGCTAATAGCACAAGATAATGACACTCAAATTATATATAATGAATACCGGTACCATAAAATCGTGCACGATCAAAATTGATTCAAATTTTCTTCTTCTTTCTTTCTTACTTAGTGTTCTTGTCTGCGTTATTCTTGTTATACATACCTTTTGGACTCGTTTTATAAATCCAGCTCCTAGCTGTTACAAAAGCCAAAGTGACCACATGTACATTTATTCTTTTTACCTGAATTACAATTTGTATAAAATTTCAAAAAAGGTGCTACATGTAGATTATATCCCACAGTTAAGACAATGAAAGAAAAAGTGTATAATTTATGAGTGCATTTTATTCTCCTTCATCATCATAATACATGTATACACAAACAGTTCTTCAATAATGATAATAATTAATAAATCAGACAATTATTATATTTCACCCTTTCTCTTAATTCAACTTAAATGGAAGCTTGAAAAATAAGCTTCTAATTTTTGAAAGAGGTAAGATTAGGGGGGATTTGTTTTGTTTGGTACAACATGAAATAAATTATATTAAAGCTAATGATAAATGATTGAAAACCTGTTTTGTTGCAGACACAATAAAACATGATAAAGGGCAATTCAGATAATTCAACATTTAAACAGAACAAAATGTTAACATGGCCATGATAGCTAGCCTCAACACTTATTTTTCGGCCATACTGCATAATGTGAAGTAAACAGATATGAGTTATGACATCTCAAAAATATGAAGGGGATACAAACTCATTAAGTCAGAATATTATTACAAGTTTTAGCCAGTCAAAACAAATCAGATTTAGTTACCAATAAATGCCCACATTTTTAATCTTGGATCTTGGATTCAGTTCCTCCTAAATACTTCAAAGAAGAGTTTTGACTGGAGGTGGTGGAGGGTGGACAGTTAAATTGTGGAAAAAGGTTCTTTAATAATGAATCTACCGGTAGTCCATCAACTTCAAGGATTTGCTTGTTTGTGTTGTTTTTTTAAACCCAATTTAAACAGACTTTATCCAGTCCACAAGCCTGCACTTTTCAGGAATAAGAAAGAAGAATATAGACCCTAGATATAAAATTCATTTTCATAGATTTCATATTCATCGGACATAAACATGATATTGATAAAGCATGTAAAGAAAGCATTTCAACAATCATCAGAACTTCATAACAACCCCACCAGACTTTTCAGCAGACATTTGATCCATATTTAGCAGTTCTACTTCTAGACAGCCATAAATAATATCAACTCTTTTGATACTGATTACTTACTGGGCATAGCATAGACAAGAAAGACATTGAAGTTTGACTTTGAACAATGTTTCTTGAATCTTGTGCACATTTTTTATCTACTGATTTTCTACTTAGAGCTAGATCTATAGTAACTCCAGGAAGCTCCGACGCCGACGCCAAAGGCATCGGCGTCGGCGTCGGAGCTTCCTGGAGTTAGATCTATAGTCGAGAAGTTAGAGTCTCTCATTATAGTTAGGATTGTTATTAATTGAAATTGAATAATAGGTTTAATTTTTATAGTAAAATTATTCAGCAAACCTTTCATCATGTGTCAGTGTCAAAATTCGGTCTCGTCAGACTGAGATGCAGAGTCCTACTCCTAGCTCCAGCTCCAGAGTACATGCACCAGCCGCGCTGCTAGCCGCAGTGTCACAGAGTGTCACTGATGACAAGGTGATGAAGGTCAGAACTGAAGTTTAATAATTGCAACAAAAAACCTCTTTTACTCGATGAAGGCGGGTGAAGCTGGTGCCATAGTTAATTAATAGTACGAGAATCAGAATGGAGCTACTTTTAAGGCATATCCTAGATCTATTTCTTCAAGTCAATACAACAACAAGTGCAGGTTGACCTATAAAAAACACCGATAGAATTAGAAAGTAGGCTCATATCTGATCTTGCCTTTTTCTTGGTTAAATTTTTGTCTGATCATATATCATCATGTGACTCAAATGGTCAGGTGGGAAATTTTCGCATTGCGCATGCGCAGAGTTGAAATATTTCAAAAGCCATAACAACTGAGGACGCCCATAATTTTGTATAAATACTCTAACTTGTAAGTAATTAGAATTTTATTGTGTTTCTTGTATGATCAATCCAGATGATTTTTATTCGCTTATCTAATTTTACACTTAAGAAGTTTTCATTTAAAGTGTATGCCAGCATTGCATATCTGTAGAAAACTAGAAACGAAAGAAAACAGCACAGCCCGGCCCCATGCATTCAACTTGTTGTGTGGTTAGTTAAAGAATCTAGTAATATTATGGGATGATCGAATTTTATTTAATAAATGCTTAGACTTTGGCTTTGCCATGGCAATGGCATTAGATTTGGCATGCAAACTGATTCAAAGGTTAAAAAGCACAATATTCCAGTAGTAGATCTATATTTTATTCAAAATTATTTTGTTTTACTTGCTCCTCGATCCTCTGCCCTGGCCCACTCCGATCCAATCAATGTCTCCAGCAAAGCACTCCAGCAAAGCATAAACTAGAGAGTCAATACTGCGTATGGACCTTTAGCACTGTAGTCTGTACCACGTAGAACTTTTACCATTCCGCGATGTACAGTGAGTTTACGCGCTCTGATTGGCCGATACGCTAAGTCACTTGTGGTTTCGAATTTAATATGAGAATTGAGAGAGGGCCTACTTAACTTATTAAAGCGCGACTTAAGTTCAATGGCAAAGTCAATACGAAATATTACGTCACACCACAGTGATTTTGGCATGACGTGCTCTAAACAGGTGACGCACTTCATACATAACTGACACACACACGAAATTGCACACACATAAAATAGAAAAACCAACGAATATTTCAGAATAAATTTCCAGTTTGTACCTTAAATATGACGAAAATGAGAATTTTTCAAACTTAAGACTTACTTTAGTAAGTCTTAAACTTAAGTGAAATACTTAACATTTCAAGGACGCTGATAAGATTGTAACAAATAGAGGGTTTGACTGAAATATCATAATTTTGGTATCGGTAAAAACGGAAAATCGCAAGCTATCTCCTCGCACTAATATCTTATAACATAGAGCCTATGGGAGCCAGCGATAGCCAATCTAAAGGGCCCATGTCGGCTAGGCTCGGCGCCAAATTACGAAAATGAGACCGAGATCGGATGAACGTTCTGCGCATGCGCTGGCTGTAAACTGATGTAAGCTTGATGTCTATGTGTGTACCATGTGCTAATAGGCAGCAATTGCACACGTGAATAGTCAATACACTTATAACACACAAATGCACACAATCATGCCGATAATACTGTAAGCAAATTTGACAGTGGACTCACGATTTTAATTTTTAAATTATTCTTTCTAACATCGGTGAGTTGAAAAAATTGTATTTTACTGCTATTTAGATGTCATCAATATTCAATTGTCACTAAAGTACCGATTTTGAGTGAAATCAGTTTTATTTAGTTTTGTACAGTGCCAAAGGTGCAAACAAAAGCGAACTCACCGTAGATGATAGCCCATAGGTCATACACGCATACTGTGAATGCCAAATTTTCATTACCTTTTCCACGCGTTTATCTTACTTTTTAAGTATTTTTTTAGAAGAAATGTAGTTTTTATTAATCAAAGATGGCATATGATTACTGTGATGGCCTACCTGGTTATTCATTGCATAATACATAAAGAAGACAAAAAAAACCCTGATGAGTATTAAGCACAATCTAATGAAGAAAGACTGAAAAGTTCTTTTATAAGTAACATAATTATATCATCTATAAATGCGAGCGAGAATAGCGAGCAAGCTTTAGCCTCTTACGGAAAATTAAAGAAAAAGGGGCTCTAAGTCGCCTTGAATTAGGGGTGCATGTTATGGAGAAAGGAAAAGTAGGCACTTGTCAAAAGAGAAAAAGACAGTTATAAGAAAAGAAAAGGTGCTTGTGTCGAAGTAAAAAAGGCAATTATCAGAGCCTTCAGAGGTGAAAATGGCACTTCTTGCACCTGAAAAGGGACACTCAACAAAAATAAAAAAAGGCACTTGTGAGATTGGAAATACGGAATCTGTTGAAGGAGAAGAGCACCTATCAGATTTAATAGGGGCATTTAGATTTTTTAACTAGAAATATAATCCGGTTCTTCTTCCGATTGGATATGAGTTATGGTATCCTCTCACTTGCAAATTGCAATTCGGTAGTCGCCAAAGCAACCTTGAGTTCCATCAATTTTTTAGAAATCTTTGGATGTCAACAGTATTAGTAACACATGTTTTCATGCAAATTTGATGTTTGTATCATTTGTGCTACCACTCCCTAAGATTCTTTACTTTTTCAAACAGTTTGAGTGAAATTAAGCCTCATAATCTCCTTCAGGATAAAATCTCATGGATATCGAAATCTTGAATTTGTCGCTTATCATGGTTTTGTGAAACGGTTTTCCGCTTCCTGACATCTCGGTAGGTCGCAGACAAAGAGATGACTGTCATGGAGTTGGTTTCATGAAATGACCCCTGGGGTTTCTGATGAATGATGATCTCACATTGATTTGCATTATAAAAACTTTGACCTCCATGATCGTGGTCATGCAGAATCACATAAAATTGCACATACAAAAACTTCTAATTTCCTGTTTCCAATTTTACTTTGATTTTAAAATAATGATCTATTTTAGTATTCAGATAGCCTAAGCCTATAAAGGAAGAAGACCAAGTTCCCACCAGAATTTATTTTTTATTTTTTATAAATCAAATGATACCTGTTTTTTTAAATAAAAAATCCTTCTGTTTGTTTCTTTGTACTTTCTTTAAAAAAAATACAATTATATTTTCCTGATTACTTTAGTGTGTTTTACAGCACTGGACAGGCACAATTTGTTTTTTATTGGATTCAATGAATGTATATTGGAACCATAACAATGAAAATTTAAATGTAAGATTGATTTCAAAGCTACTCAATAACATAAAAATACTCTTTTCTTTTTAGAACCTTTTTTTGTAGCATGCAGTATGCCTCTTGCAGATTGGTGTAAAATGAGACATTGATTGCAAGTGCGCCCTTGGCCAGTAGTTTAACAATGGATTCGGACAGTGTGGATGATTATCCAGTGAGAGATACAGGAGCAGGCAGGAGTGCTTATGATGACAAAGGTACAGTAAAAGTTCATTAGTCTTGTAATTATAGGTCTTATCACGATGTATTGTAAGTCCTTGAAAGTTAATATTTAAATAACTGTTTTCTTGAGTAGGTTGATTTCCTGGGGAAACATTTACCTTTGGAATTATAGCAAGACAGATATGTTACTACTTCTTGTTAACCGTATGGAAATAACAGTAACTTGTATACAGGTATAGATAATGGAAATTATATGTTTACATGTAGATTAATCGTCAGACGGACCCTACTGCAATTACCATGTAAGATACGAATGAAGGGAATTTTTTAGCGGCTTTTAAGTAGCTGATCAATATTTTCCACCAAAAATCAATTTGGGACTGGTATGAAATGTATATGCAGTACTCTGATGAGAAGCCTACTATATTTTCAGTGAGTGAGCAGAAAAGATCCCAGCAGAGGAGAGCTGTCGCTAAGATAAGCCGTGAGGAGCTAGAGGACCAGTATCTAAGACTTCACGATGAAAACCTCATCCTTAAGAGACATGCTAGGAAACAGGAGGAGAAGATCAAGAAGTAAGAGTTATAATGATGAAGTGAATGGTTGATTATTTCCTTTTACCTTGAAAGCCAAGTAAATTATATTTAAGAAATGAACCAGGAGTAACTACCTTTAATAAAGGGTTAGTCTTCCCTGATAGAAGTTGATTGGTCAGTCAGAGTTTTAGGGAAATCCACTAAGAATGTGGATGTTATGAATTTTAAAAATCTTCAAGGTCACACTGTACCAATACTTTTATTTTTAATTTAAATAAAAGTGATTAAAAGGCAGTGCTTAGTTCTGGAAAAGCCTGTATATTATATTTGTGTGTGAATTTTACAGAGAAATACATGTATTCCCCCTAAAAAATGACTTTAATGAAAATAATGTATTGTTTAACTGTTAAATATGCCTGAATATTCCTTCCTACTCAGAATGGCCACCAAGCTGCTACGCTTGGTCCAAGATAACAAGAAAAAAGATGGTGAAACAGGGGCAGGAGGAACAGGAGCGAGAAGGAAAGGAGGACGAGATATAGAGACGGAAGAGATGATTCAAGAACAGCAACAACGAATCAGAGATGTAGAGAAACACTGTGAAGCCTACAAGAAGAAAGTGAGTGTTCCCTATCATTCTATGCAACCGAGTTGGTGCTGTTTGTTCAGTAACACTGATGTACAAAGTACTGGTGAAAATCAAGTATTTGCTAGTGACATGAACTAGTAAAGCATTATTTAAAGATGATCCGTCACATTTCTCTCATGTTTGGCTGACTTCTTTGCAAAATCACTATCTGTATAGATTTAGGTCATTTTGAATATCTGCAATTGATAACATTTTCCTTTATCCACAACAGCTCATGGTTGCAAAGCAACAACTTGCTACACAAAGCCAAAGAAGAACACCGTACAACCATGTCCAGTCAAGGATAAACACAGTAAGTTGCTTTCTATTCATTTATTGACTTCTTAATTATTTTGTTTTTCATTGTTTCAGTGTCTCAAAATCCATTTGACAAATACATTTGCTTGATTACATTTTCAACAAATCTGGAACCTGTTTCACAAAGACTTTTTTCAATGACAAATGACAAAAATCAGTGACAAATCTGCTGATAACCATTCAGAAGCAAGGATTTCACTAGCTTATAACAAAAACTGTCATTTGTCACTGATGACAAGTTTTGTGAAATGGGGCCCTGTTCAACTCACATTTGTAGCATCATACATGTATTAGAATGAATATCATGTCTTCTTCAGCTTGAGCTATTACATGTTTCAAAATTACCTTGCCCTGATTCATTTGGCACATACATATTCTGTACTTTGAGATACTTAATTTGATTAATTATCAATTTGTTATGAGCTTTTGGCATTTAGTACATCGTAATCAGTTTAAATATAAATATGCTATTATAATGTTTCTCTTTACAGGGTATGCCAAAGCCTCCTGGGGATGGTGTGCAAAGAAATCTTAGAGTGCAGGGAAATAGAGCAGGGTATGTAGAATTAATTTTTGTTTCATTGTCGGCAAAATTTCACTTATTAATTCCATCAAGTGGATGCTATGTATTTGCACTTGTGTAAAAGTATTTTTTAAGCATTGTCATTATTTATATCATCAATGAGAGATGAATACATTGTACCTTACATTTACATTACAATGACAAGTAAATTAAAATGTAATTTCCCATACACTTTCGTGCAAACCGACAATACTATACTTTGAGTAGAATACATTTCTTTAAAGGCATATTGCTCTCTCTCTCCGTCCCTCCCTCCCTCTCTCCCTCCCTCCCTACCCCTCTCCCCCTTCCTCTACTCAACTTTTTTCTACATGTTCTAATGTGTAGGTCAGCAACTCCCAGATCAATACGTAATGATGTTCTACCAAGATATGGTCACAGTCTTCTAGAGGAAGCAAGAGCTGAAAACGAAAGGCTGTGAGTAACATCATTCATGCAACATTTGATGTATATGTACACACTACACAATTATAGCTCCTTTTAGCATAATAATGCAGATTGGATGTAAAAACAACAAAAAAATTGTATTTTTACAAGTATGCATTAAAGGCATCGTTTAACAATGTTAAATCTGAGATGCGCGGCCCTACGTGTTATCAGTGTCTGTGATATGGTGTAATATTGAAGCCCTAAAAAAAAATCGCACTTCAAAATGATCAAGAAGTGCCTCAAAAGAGTAAAAATCTTTGAGTGACCGGTTTTACCATACTCGTTTTCCACAATAGACTGTAGTGTTATGAAAACCGTATAATCATAAATATCTTGATAATCAGACAGGCGATTGGCTTGTAA
Source organism: Mesocentrotus franciscanus (assembly GCA_037976565.1). NCBI lineage: Eukaryota > Metazoa > Echinodermata > Echinoidea > Camarodonta > Strongylocentrotidae > Mesocentrotus > Mesocentrotus franciscanus. The sequence continues at coordinate 2,935,196 of CP137676.1, forward strand.
AATTCATGGGGTTCCTGACTGACCTAAAGGTTTATAATTATCATTGCAGCAAGAGCTAAATCCAGGATTTTGTTTCAGAATCTGAGACAAAGTTACTAGATCCCTTTAATCATTATGTCTAATTCGATTCCCCACACTAAAGCAGCTAGTGTGTACTGCTGATATCCAGTCATTAATAAACTTGTTTGGTGCAAAGGAATATATGTAGAATGATTGCATTTTGGTAGCAACTCTATACTTTCAAATATTCTTTCTGAAATTGGTAGTTTCCTTTTTTTTATACAAAGTGAAAGTACATGTAAGAATTATAGTGAACTACAGTGTATATATTCTTATTATTATACTGAATGATAATATATGTTTTAACTGAGAAAAAACACTGAAACTTAAATTTTTTGAAATGAGGGTTTCCAAAGCCATATTTAAAGCAAAGTATAAAAGCACGACCGTCATATTTTCCCGACAGGAGCCCAAGCAACCTTCGTGAAATCATTGTTTAACTAAACTTTGATGTTGTTTAATTTTTCCATCAGGAATGAAGAGATTGATAACTTGCATGAAAACTGTCAAATCTTAGATCAGGAGAAAGAAATACTAATGGAACAGGTGAGATATATGTGTAAATTAGCATTTGGTCACCCTTTTAATGTTGCCAAAGAATTTTGAGGTTGAGCAGTAAATGTTACTATAAATGGCCTGATAAACAGTGAATATTACTCCCTGAAGAAGCAGGTGTATGCATTGTGATTTCATACCGAAATTTACATTGAAACTAAATACTGAATCTGGCTCTTGAAAGTTCATAGACACAAATGTGTTTGTAAACTTCCTGGTACCAAAGGGGTTTAAATGATTGTTATATTTTAGTGGTCAAAGGAAAAGTTAATCTCTTATATACTGCTCTACATTATTATTCATTGAAATGGTTTCTAAGAAGTAGCATCTGTGGGATGCAGTGGTATATAGAAATATAGACTAATTTGATGTTTGGATAAAATTATGTCATGAACATGGTATTTTTCTATTTAAAAAATCAGTCATATCTAACCTTAAGAGAAACCCTATTAACCTAAGTTATATTTTTCTCTGAGTGATAAATCACCAAAATTCAAATTCCATGGTGCAACAGACATATTCAGGGACATGCAAGCAAATATTTGAGTCCAGGCATATGTGAAATGTTTCTTTTGAGAAGATAGAGAATTTTATACATTTTGTATACATAATATGATGAGTAGTCCTTGATGAAACAGTCACCTAGCTTTCTTGACTTTTCACCAACGTGTTATATATATATATATATGTTAAGGAAGGGATCCTGAAATATATCTTTAGGTTGTTTAGGATTTGTTAGTTCTTTTGTTTAGCCTCAAAATGTGAAATTCTGTGTGTGATTAGACTCCTGAAGAGTTGTAATTACCTGATTTTGTCATCATTCTGATTAAATTCACCATAAGCAAATCTGGGATACCCATTCCTTTCAATATTATCCTTTTGTGATAGATTCGAATCAAGGAGCTTGACCATGAAGAAGTTCTTCTTAGACTGAAAGAACAGATGTCAGCAGGTCAAAGGTCAGATAAATATACCCTGTTGTTGTTGTGTGTTTTTATTAATGTGTTTGGAGATATATACCTGTGACTGAGGAGACTTTATTTCATAATGAGGGTGTTTTATTTGAATTGATAAGTGTATATATATTTCATTTGTAAAAACATGATCATAAAACATATTACAACCAGCAGTGACTATATATATATATATATATATATATATATATATATATATATATATAATTATATATACTTTTTTAATTTGTTGCGCTTTTTTGTCTTGGGCTCAGTCTTCTCGTCACAATTTGTGTCAGTGATGGTGGCAGTTTCATTCAGCTGGCCTATACTTAATGCTCCACTCCAAAATGCTGAGAATACAAGCACTGATCTGTTACAGTAAATTGTGCATATGAATATAATATCTTCATGCGTTGAAGGAGAGATATACCTCTCTTCAAAATTTGAGCGTTCTTGTAGAATAGATTTTGTCATAACTTGTGAATAGATCAGAATTTCATAACTTTTGAATATTTGTAGAATTTAATCAGAAATATACACATCATAACTATCATTGCATGCTCTAGCAGTTGTTTAAAATTAATTTTTAGGGGGGATAGATGTTGTGGAAAATGTATTGAAAATCATAATAAGTGAATGAATGACCATGCATCAAACACATATTTGATGGTTAGAAATACTTTTCATTAGATATAATTACTATAAAGTGTACTAATGTGTATTATATACCTCACTTAAGAAATCCAGCCATCTGATTGGTCGAAATTGCAGTCGTTGTTTTAACTATTCCCGAAAATAAACGAAAAATGCCAAAGCCATGTAATAGTTAAAAAAAATAGTTAAAAAATCCCGCAAAATTCCAGTTACCGAAATTAGTTCAGTCTTGCTGAGCACGGACACCTTACATTAATTTTTTTGTGCGATAATTTCATAGTCGCTACATTTTAGGTTTTTAATTGCTTGAAAATTTCAGTCACGTCATTTTGCTAGCAAAGATTAACAGACTCGACAGTGTCTCAGATTTTCTGTGATGTTTTAACCAATCTTTACTCAATAAAAGGCTAATTAAGGTAAGAATTCTTGGTAGATTATTGTGATAATTCGTACGGTCGGTGATACTCGCGCACTGGCTGTTTCTATACTGCCATACTGGCTTGCGAGAAAGTTGAATCCCTCACCCTCGGCGCCGCGCACAGCGCTCTCGGGTGATGGCAGGGGATTCAACTGACAACTAGACTAGGTCTAGGTCTAGGTCTATCTCTTGAGCGTATAATAAAAACAGCTAGTCCTCTCGTAGCAGTCGATCACTATAACTATATTTTAGATTCGGACTTTAGCGTCATTTCCTCAATTGTAACAAGGTAGATATCATCAAGCATGAAGATTTTTCCAACTCGACGAGAGTTTTTAAGTGTTTTTCAGCAATGCTTAAACAGGAAGGAAAGGGAGTTGTGACTCACAAACTAGTCCTGTTCTACCAGTTGATTGGTAATTTGACTCTTTTTTCGGCATATAAAGTATTAATGACTGCTTTAATATTCGAGAAATAGTTGTTTTTATACGCTCTCGGAAGTTACAATTGGGCTATTGCCCTCGGCATGCCTCGGGCAATAGCACAATTGTATCCTTCCCTCGAGCGAATAAAAACAACTATTTCTCTCAAAGCAGTCATTAATACTATACCATAATGAGTTGTTATTTCCAAGGTTCATTTCATCATCACATTTATGAGACTGTCTGTGATACACATCATTTCTGATAACTTGACCTATAATTTTATCCCAAACCAGAAAAAAATCTTTGCTATTCTCTCAAACCAAACAACATGTGGTGAAAATTTAAAAAATATTTCAGCATTGTTCATTTAACATTAATCCTCTTATTTTTGTTGGACTATGAAATCTTTCATACAATCTTAGGATTGTTTCTGAAATTTGGTGTATGCTTTTCAAGCTATTCTTGAATATCAATTTGTATCTATTGTTATTCAATAGTTTTGTATTAGTTGGATTTTCTGCAAACTGCATATTCCTTTTCTTTACATCTGTATCTTTTTCATTTACATGTAATTTCTTGTATCTTGTCCAATAAACATTGTAGATGTAGATATTAGTTTGAATACTTGTATATTCCCTAGATTCTCTCTCAATTCTTTCTATCCATGCCATTCCAAACTTCAACTCCTCTTTCGCATTCTGTCATTATCTTCTGCATTGGATGTGTCTGCAGGCATACAGCAAAGTGAGTATTATTCCTCTGTTCCATGTATCTTTTTTTTTATCCACACTGCACACCATTTTGATCTTCCATTACATTCTAGTATGCATGCTACTAACACTAAATTCCAATTATACACAAGCACTGAATGCTAATATCCAATAAATTCAAAAAGTTAGTGCTGTATTCATTTATGTACATATTTGCGGTTTATATCAAACTTGACTTGCACAGTCACAATTCTTCATAGGATAGGGTCTTGGGTTTTTCTTTTCTTTCTTTCTTCTTTTTTTTTTTTTTTTTTTTTTTGGTTTTGGTTTAAATATATATTGTATTTTGGCTTTATTTTCAATTTTTTGCTTTCTTTTCATTTTATTAAATTTTCTTTTTTGTTTTGTTTTTGTTTTGTTTTGTCATTTGTTTTTTTTTAATTTTGTATGATGCTTGCACAGCATGTACTGTAGGTGTTCCACTATTTCTTGATGCCAGATATGCAGGCATACACATCACAGGGCACTGGCACTGAATTAAACCATGCAGAGTTCATAACCCAGATTTACATGACTGTATATGAATCTAGAATAAATGCATATCTCTATTAACGAAAGCTAATAGGTGCTGTTTGTGTGATTTGCAGGTCATCAAAATGTTAAAACAAGTCTGTATAAAGATTAAGGATTGTTAGCAGCAGAGGCAACACTAATAAGTTGCCCCTCACTATAAGAATCACTTTACACCAAGAATATTGAGAATTAAGATAATTTTAACTCTGGAACTTAGATAAATGACTTGAGAGATTTTGCAGGAGTTCCTTATGATTTGTTTGTATGGTTTTACGGTATTCAAATAATTAAACAACCTAAACCTTCAAGTAATGTAATATACTATTTGATGTGACCTATTACTTTTTTTTTTAAAGGAAAAAGAAATCTATTATAACTCCACTTACAACTGGTACCCTCACATGAAAGTGATTTTTTTTTTTGTAAACCTGCACAGATTTTTCTTTTTCACTTCATGTGTAATTCCTCTTGCATGCTTATTCCCTAGAGCATGATTTGTATTCAGCATGATAAAGCATTATTTGAATGTATGATTAGCATGGCTCTCCCAAAATTTGATCATGGTCTCAAACTGACAGTGTTTTAGATGTTATATAACATTCATGGCATCACCAAATTTCAATATTGCTCCACTGATGTAAGCGATAAATCTAGAATGTCCCATTCCGTAAAAGATAGTAGTATCTATTAAATTCTGATGTCAATGAGAACTCATTTAATCCCCAAACATATTTTGGATAAGTTTAATTTCCTTTCAGGCCAAATAAGTGAAAAATTAAGCAATAAACATGAAACAGAATATTAAACTATGCTATCAAAAAAAGAGGCATAGTCTTGTGATGACAGATTTATTACTGTTTAACTTTTTTCTTACCTTGTATTATAAGCAAATAATTACCGTTGGTGAAGGTGATGGGACAAACTATCACTTCCGAGGCGATCTGGATATAGCTATCTTTGCGAAGCGAAGCTGAGGAAAGATAGCATACACATTCAGATCGCCTCGGAAGTGATAGTTTGCCATCGCCTGAAACCAAAAGGTGATTGCTTTATATTCCACATCTGAAACAATTTAACTACAGAAAAAAAATGACGTGTATTCATCTACAGGCCCAAATTCACACACAAAATAAATGTTTAAGTTTAATCCCTTCTGGGTACGTGCATGTGTTTTTCTTTAATTGTGAGCATTGGTAATGGGCACTTATTTATGCCTACATGTATATTAGTGCGCTTTTGGATAAGATAGTACACAGTGCAACACACCTTCATTTCGCACAAATACACCAAATAATGATAACACGTTGTTACTCTATGGATCAAAGCTATTAGCTTGAGAGATCAGCGAAACACGAAATACCGCAGGGTGATTGATGGGGGAAACTATTTTTCATCACGTGATTTACTTTTGACCAATCGTAGTAGAGCAAGATTCTTAGTATGTGGAATATAATGTTGTTTATCCTGTCTCATGCTGATTTACGTTGTTTGATTGTTGTATAGGAGTAATATACAGGAGAATGTGGATATGATCAAACTACAACGGGAGGTGAAAGAGAAATCTCAGAAGTTAGCTGCTCTTGAGGCCCAGTATGCCACCTTACAGGAGGTAAACCATTACACACTTAGATTAGTTAGTTCATAAAAGTTCTGGTGTTAGAAAAACTATACCAGTTTGAATTTAATACCCTCGGGAGTGGAAACTTATCTACAGCATTATTGTAATATATCCAGCACCTGGCTTTTCTAGAAACTTTTATATTTGGATTAGAAAAATTCTTTCGTACATGTATGTGTATCAAAGTCTTTATACCAAAACAAGCAATTGATATTATAAAAATAGATTTAAGAGTGTACTAGGCAATCTAATTGGTCAAATGACACCATGTGATCCGTGCAACATTCTTTCCTACCATGCCTTCCATGCCCAATGGCAAGGACATTAAAGCACGCATTGATGCACATATTATACTGTTTGACTGCTTGCTTGTTATGATGTCATTCGATAAAGCACAATTTTAATGGCGGCCTCCATGACTGTGCGACTGTTGGCATTTTTATCAGTTTTGTTGCTTATTCCTCGACTTTACATTCATATTGCGAACCTGTTTTATAAAACAGAACAAAATCATGTTTTGAAGCTCGTGCATTAGTGATTTTCACTGCACTTGGTTAAGTCGCAATTAGCAGAATAATGAACTTCACAAGTTTGATTGTGACTCCTGCGAGCCTTTTCACTAATGCACTCGCAAACATGAATTATATGTATACTAGTTAAGTGATAGATAGGGAAACAAAGATAAACATCCTGATGATGACGATCATAGTCTTTGTTATTGATATGAAAGACAGGTGAAAGGAAAGGGAAAATATAGTAAAGACTTACCGTACATCGATATGAAAGAAGAAAGAACATGCCCAGTCTTGCTTTGATTTTAAGGCAAATAGATATTGGACCTCTAGAAAAAACCTGGATTGGATTGAATTGGATTGTTTTGTGTCTACTAGAATCTTCACACAGTAAAGACCAGTCATGATGCTGTTATTGCTGAGATGGAGGATTTGAATAGAAAGCTACACCAGGCGCAAGCAAAGTCACTCACACTACAGACAGAACTCAAACAAGGATCAAATTTACAGAGAAATATATCAGAGGTAAGTCAGGTCAACTTATATAGGTGTCGTAGTCCAGTGATTTCATCACTTGACCTGAAATTACAAAGGTCCACTTCTGACATGGCACTAGTGTCCTTTGGCAAGACATTAATCAACATTTGCCACTCCATAACCAGGAGAGAAATGGGGACCTGCTAGGATGACGAAAGCCTTTGTGTAAGTAATTGCTGTATGGGTGTATGCTCTCACGGTGACCATTTGGTAGGAATACTCCTCAGGGAGTGGAGATGGTGCACCTTGTGGGTGAATAAATCCGATGACCGGTGAAATAAATATCTGTAAAGCGCTTTAATAGAGATACTATTTCGTATTAAGCGATTTATAAATCCATATTATTATAATTATTACTAACTTCTGCAGGTATATGGCTTTTCATCCTTCATTGGCATTCAATTCAATTCAAGTGAACATTTATTTTCTTCCATTCAATATGACAGCATATTTGACATTTGTTCAAACAATATAATTTATACTTAGGAACATAAATATATTTTAAGAACTTGTATTACAAGGAAGAAGGCGCGAATCCCGGTAAGCAAAGCTTGTAATGGGTACGCCCGAATACACAACTACATAATATACACTATAAATAGAAGAAAGGTAGAAAGGGATAGGCAAGGAGTAGGAGAGGATAGAGAGCTTGGAGAAAGAGAAAAGAAGAGAAGAAGAAGAAGAAGCATAGTAATGTTGTAATAATGATTAATGATTGAATACCTTGATATTGTTTCATGTACATACATATATATATAAGTTTGTATGAGTACTAATGTAAGTATTTAATCGATAGATGCAATGGAAAACATAATAGAAGGAGTATTATGAAATTCTAATACCTGTAATATGAAAAAAGCCCTTCAAACCTGTTACTACTCAATCTGCATCTTGCCATCTTAATTCTTTGTTGTTATTAATAATGTTTCACCAAAAAAACGTCTTTTAAAGATATATTAATTACTTCCAAGAAACTTGTATCTGTTTCTCTAAAGAAACTGATATAAGTGGACACATTTCTATGTTATCTTCTCTCTGTTTCTTTGATACAGCTGCAGGAGAGAATTACAGACACTGAAAATGAAAAAGATATTTTGAGAGAGGCTAATGAGAAATTACTGAACAGGTGAGTTCAAGATTTGTGACTTCCTCATTTTGGATGTTTGTCTCTTCACTATGTGGGTTGGTGATAGATGGACCTTACATTCTAGAAATTACTTTATTTTTTTGATAAATGAGAATCATTGTTATAGTGGATCATAATATTTTTTCGGTTAAAAGCTGCAACAAGATGGCTACATCTGCATAGAGTTCTGCACGAGCATCAATGAATACTGCTTGGGTTTTGTGATTTCAGTATATTATGAGAATTAAATGATTTCAAATAAAAAGTACACTGAAGAAAGTGTATTCAATATTTTACAGAGTAGATTTTCTTCTTGTATTTCATCATTTTTTTTTAATGTAGTGGATGAATGCCTTTTCTAATTGGGATCTTCTGCAATCACTTCAAGTAAAGTGTCTTCATACAATCATTCTTAATATATACTTTTGTAATAAATTGGTTCCTTTAATGAATATGTAGTGAGAGAGTATTATGTGTTTATAGGTCTCTGCCAAGAATACGTTAATACCTGTACGCATTTTGTTTTTCTTGCAGTGCCTTTGATGCAGAGAGGGAACGTCAGTATCGTGCCAATGAGAAGCAACTCAAACTCCAGATTGCTCAACTGGAGGCCACTCTAAAAGGAGATCTCAATGATAAGAACACACTTCTGGATAAACTCAATGAAGAAAGAGGTATGTGCCAGAATACAAGCTGCTGTCCATAGAGGACGGAAATAGCAATATTTTCTACCTCTAGTGGAGAATTCTTGAAAAGCATTGTGCCATGCCCATGTTAATGGAATACTTCTTCAGATACCCTCACAAGTTTAAACTCCTCAGAATTGATTGTAAAGAGTGCCAAAAGAATACCAATGTATAGAAGCTTTTGAAGATTACTATCCAAACTATGCAAGCTGGTCAAAACCAAGGTCAATGTACAGGAAGACTAGAGAAGTGACTACTTGACCAGTGTACATCTCTATACCAGTGGTAGAGGTGTCATGTATAGAGATGTTCATGCATGTATGTAGTTTTACAGCAGTATCTTCAAAATCATGTTAGATTGGCATACGTTGATACAAAGTCATTTTCTAATTTGGACTTGTACTTATTTTCTCTTAGTTTTCTTGTTTCTTCATGTAGTTGTTTACATGTTTTGTTTTGTTTTGGTTTTGGTATGTTTATATAGAGGAGTATGAGAAGCTACAAAAAGAGAATCGTGATATGCAGGTGAAGTACTATGCCGTCAGGAAGCAGCTCGAAGAATTGCAAGAGAAGATGAAGTTCTTCACCAAAGAGAGCGCTGTTGATTGGAATGAGATGGAGGAGGCACTTATACTTGTCAAGGTACAGTTCAAAGAGACTTTAATATAGGAAAACTTGTCATTGTTTTAACCCATCACCTATGGGAATCGACTGCCCGGTGTATTAAGCCTATGGGAATGAGAGTATTCAGTAGTTAGTGGGAATTTACACAAAGTCTTGTTGAGCTGTAATAGACAGATCAGAGATATAATTCTAATTGTAAATAATTTTTATCATATGATAAATAGGGGAAACATTATAGAGCACACTTCTAATCTTCCTATGCAACTTGGGTTATAGTATTTGGCAATTAAATGCTACCCTCACAGGTTCTCACAGTCTACTTTTTGGGGGAGGGGGGTGGAGAGGGTTGAATATTTAGCAATATTTCCATTGAAAAGGGAGACTGTTTTGAGTGTCACCTATAAGGATGTAGAACCCTCACTCCAGATGTTTATTTTCTTTTACAGAAAAGAAAAGAGAGGGGTACACAGGATCTTGACTTCTTAGAGAAGGTGGATGATGAAATCAATAGAGGTGAGTGCATGGTGTGATTGTTACATCTTATCGTCTGTCTGGAAGTAGTGTTGGCTTTTTGCAAGCCATAACATGAGTTATATGTAGGAATCAAAACAAGTTTTAAAAAATTGTTTGGGTAGATTATCAAGAGCATCTTCAAGTTTAAGAATGATTTTGCTTCAATTTCCTTGATAAAGTGGCCTATTGGTGCACCTTTGTTATCATAATGATGAGTACTAGGCAAATATCTTGAAATCCAATCTGACAATCCATTCTGAATGTTGTATCGACTCATTCTATTTTTGTATGCTCTGTCCATATGACAAACAAAATATGTTTTGTTGAAAAATATCGCTGCGATATGTGCACATATGAAATAGCAGACCTTATTTAGACTTGTGTTGTAGAATTTCCTTCGATGAAAGCAAGTGATCCTCCTGCAGAGTTTGATAATTTATTTTAGGTTTCATTGTATGCCTGATATTAGCATGAACAATTCTTATCCCTCCTTACCTCATTGTTCTATTAGATATGAAGATCCAGATGGGTGGGCTCCAGGCGGAGCATGCAGAAACAGTCAACGAGCTGGAGAAGACACGTAACATGCTCCTGCTTCAGAATAAGATCAATAGAGATTACAAGCAGGAGGTGGACAGCTCCACCAGGAGATTGGAGGATTACAAACAGGAGTATGAGACCAAGCTCGATGAGTATGCTCAGCTCCTGGATATAAGGGCAGCTAGGATTAAGGTCAGACACTAAAAGACTCTTAATTGTAATATAATAATCATATTAATAATAATTGTATTGCTCTCATATTGAAACAAATTATCAGATTCTTGTAAAATATACATGTAATTAGATCCCGTAAAAGGAATCTTGATGGTACTTGTTTCATTTACAAAGCGGGTATTAATGTATTCTTTTAAAAGCTGGGTCAAGAATCTAGAAATATCTCCAATATTTCATATCATTATTTCTTGGTGTTTTTTTTCATACAGAAACTGGAGAGGCAGATGAAGGACATAGCTTACGGAACGAAACAATTCAAGATGGCTGATATTGCACCAGTGAGTAAACATTGATTCACTTCTGAATATATATCATCTTTTAAAGCTATGTATGGAAGCTCTAGAAGGAAATTGAAAAAGTTGTCTTGAAAGATTAATGGTCTTCCTTTAATATTAAAAATTGTTGATTCATGTATTTATTCATTTTTAATTTATTTTGATTTATTCTCTTCTTATTGATTGCAGCTACATCTATTTTAAGATGAAAAATGAAAAATACACGTTAATATCTGTACTTACAAGAACAGTCATTTTGATGAAAGTTCATATTTTATTGTTATGGATTATGTAAACAAATGTATGCTTATCGTTTTAGTTCTAGAAAATTTCGACAAATATCAATTACTTTGTTTTTTCTGCTGTAACTTCTGATCCTTTTGACCATTTTCTAATCTTTGTCTTCCCTCGCTCTTTGTCCAATTTTCTTTTTTTTTAAATCACAATTCTGCATTTTTATCTCTCTCATTATGTACATCTTATATTCTGGCCATGCATAGGATGAAGATGACTATGAGGAGGTTGATGAGAGCGTCAAGCTCGAGAGAGGTCAGAATCTCATGGAGATACATATAGAAACGGTAAGTGATCGTTCTCGTATGCAGAGTTTAGTTTAGATTTAGAAGGGTGTAATAATATCATCTGTGGGGACCTTAATGAATTCCAAAATCACAAAAGCACAGAAATAAAAACATTCTTTTGATGGTAAGTACGTAAGTAAGTTAACTAAGGTAAGTTAAATGCCTTTGCTTGCAGTACGTAGCATCACACTATATAAGGGAACTAAATGTTATAATTGTTAGTGGCAAGGTAGTATTTCTTTAAACCTCTGTAGGCAACACCTGGAGTTGATGCCGTAACCAGTTCATTGCTATACAGAATATAACTTGTATACATTAAAATGCAGCTGTTTCAGACAGATATATGTAGCTAGAAGAATCATTCTAGTGTGCCCATCATCCGATACATTGTTTCCACCAGCCAAAAACGAAGCCCTCATTATGTGAGTTTTTCAGTCATCAGCTGGTGTACCGTTCCATATTTTATTTTTGTTATTCATAGAATGATGTGCTTGTTCATTTTCACTAGTTTTTAAACAAATTTTTCTCATTGATCTTGTTTCCTATAGATCTCCTTCTCCAAGGAAGGTCTTCGAGAGCTAGGAGATGATGAGCCGTCAACATTTGCTACCTATGAGTTCTTTGAATTTGAGCTCCAATCTACACCAGTTGTCAAAGGAGACAAGTGAGTAGGATTCTTAATCCTTCCTGTGTTGCAATTTAAATCTAATAAATAGAAATTTTGTTGTTGTTTTTGTTTCTTACAAATATGGTCATATTTGTAACACAAGACATTTACAAGGGTGTCACGGTGATTGTGGGAGATAGTTAGCTTCTGAGGGAAATCTACTGAAATAGACAATGGCAAGGACAGTGGTTACAGCAGAGGCCTTCCCAGCAAACACAAAATGTCCCCATAATGTTGTATAGTGTCCTGTTTATACTTTAGATATCATGGCTTTCAAAAAATATGTTTTTGATTTCCTGAGGGAATGGTGTATTTTGAGAGCTGTAGCCATAAATCTTGGGTTCGCAACCATGCTATATATCGTGTATTTGAGCAAAGCATTAATGCTTATAGTCACATTAATTCCTTGGATGTTGATTGCCTATACTCTGATGGCTTACAGCATATGAGCATATTGCCTCCATAGCATTAGTGTTAAATTGAACGCCTCTCAGCTAGACATTTATCAGTGATAGAATGATGATTATTTTTATATTGGTACTATACATATGCCTTCCCTAAACTGATTAATGAATGCTTCTAAATGCCATCTCTCTTCACCCAGACCTGTGTTCAAGTTCACATCTCAGTACCGTGTCACAGTGGATGACTTCTTCCTGCATCATCTCATGAAAGGAGCCACCACACTAGAGGTACATCAAGCCATTGGTACTGAGTTTCGTACAATAGCAGCCTGTCAACTCAAGTTCAGGGATCTACTAGACAAGCCTCAGGGAAGAATTCATGGATCAGCACAACTTGTGGGTGAGTCTCCAACTGAGAACCTTTAAAAAAAAAAATCTGGGATTGTCTTGATGTATATCAAGCACTTTGAGGAAAAGGAATATGATTTTGCCATTTCTCACAATCCTGGGTCAATGTCCTTGCTCAAACATTTTCAAATTTTCCTCCATTATGCATCAAGGTGTTGAGTCTGGTCGTACCGATGTGATCTATGGAACTGTAGAATTCTGGGTGAGACTGAGAGTACCTATGGACCAGGCCTTGAGACTGTTCAGGGTAAGAACCAAATATAATCTTTGTTTTAGCCCGAGTACATTTAACAAGTAATAACACATTTCTTATGAATACAAAATTGAAGTGAAAAACAATAGCTCGGTGTAAACATAGGGAGCCTGTGCTCTGCTGATTGCACATTAAATAATGGCTGTGGAAGTTCTTTTCCAAACAGCCCCTTTCATTCAAGTGGAGAAAACATAAAAACCATATGTTTTTTAAAGATCAACAACAAAAGATATATAAGATGTTTTTGTTTTGGATACAGGAGCGTGTTAAGGCCCTTGGTTACATGGCATCTAATCAGAGGAACACCCAACAAGCCTTAGCCAACCTGAAGCAGACAGGAGAGGAACCAACCCGTGATAGAGATGAGAACATCAATGAGCTTACAGTCAAGGTGATCAGATGTAGCGATGTCAAGGCAAGAAGAGAAGGTGAGTGTGGGCTGCTCACCTCTAGGTGATAGAGCTTGGGAGATTTCAGTAAAAGAAATGTCATTGGCATATTACTTCACTGTCATCCCCAGGGTAGATGCAATTATTTCATTTCACTCAGTATGCTGACAAGTGTATTAAACAATAATACTCAGAATACTTAGTACCTGTAATTACATTTGTGTGTGATTTCAGGCTGTACCAGGCTCTCTGTATGATAGCAAACATAAGTTCACTTTATGTATGCAACTGTACTCATTATTGGGGGGGGGGTATCTTATCATTTGTAATATTGGCAATCCCATATTCTTTCATTTCTTGATTTTGACACAACCTTTTTTTAAGACATTCATATGAACCAACAAAACATGTTCAAGCTCATGTAATTCCACTTCTCAAGATTATCCTTTTCTGTTCTTCTCCTTACCCTAGGCATCCAGCCCAACCCATATATCATCTATCGCTTCTTCGATTTCAATGACCATGACACGACCACAGTCCGGAGTAGCAACACACCAGAGATCAATGACATGCAGACTTACCCTGTACCCGTCACGCCTGATCTAGACCGTTATCTTAGAACAGAGGTGGGATATATTCAATTAGTAATTCTTTGCACCTGTTTTCTTTTTTTATATCGCAGTGGAAACAGCTTTACATTTTCCTTTTTATATAGGTGGGTTAGCTGAATATTCCTGAGTTTTTGGAGCTGGCTTTTCCAGTGGATAATCTGTGTCTTTAGTTATGCTATTACACAATTGTTTGTTATTCAATGTGTTTTGGATAATGTCAGGAGGGACCTCCTGGAGATTTAAGTAAAATGCACCTTAAAGTCATATTTGTTTTAGGGCTCGAATAGTAATCAATATGATTATATATATTCATTTGATTACCTTTTAATCTTGTATCATCTCCATTTCTCATTCTTTTACTTTGCAGACTCTTGATTTCTATGTCTTTGATGACACCGATCCAGAGGATACAGCCTACCTAGGTGTGGCCAAGGTTCCTCTCATCAGCTTGGTCAACAACAAACCAATGAAGGGAACATTCGAACTAAGAAATGTAAATAAATACCTTCATCTGTGCATTGTGTTTAGAAAGTTCATTTTCATTATCATCAGAATTTTATTACCTGTGAATTCTTTTAAAATTTTAGCTAGTGATGAAAATTCTGAATGTAAATTGAAGCTCCTGAAGCTGTATCTTGAGGTTTATTCACAGAGAAAAGAGGAAGTATAGATCTTCCATTCTTCTGAGGCAGTCACTGTCTTATTTCAATCCAGGATACTAAATTTGTCAACATTACCTTGTATGTATTAGTAAGTGATTATACTCTTCATTTTTTGCTGAAGTAAATGGAATGATAGCATTGTTCATTTAATCTCCTCCATTATTTGTTTATGACCAAATGAAATGATGATGTTTCAATGAATACCATTTACGTGTGCAGATATTAGTAGCATATGAATACCAACCCATCTGAAGATGCATTTCCTTCGCTATCAACATTTCTACCTGACACTGTAAATGTGTATATCAGCATATCACCAAAATTAGTAATTTAACTTGTTTTTTTATGCAACATTTGTATAACATTCTTGTTTTTTTTGTGATACCCTCAGAATGAGGGCACCAATGGAACGATTGATGTGATGATCAGATGGCAGTATACCTACATGGCGCCCAAAGTCATTCATACACCACAAAAGGTATATCTTCTTCTCTAATGCTATTCCAATGCTATTTTAATGCTCTAAATACGACTACAATTCTGTATTTTGCTGCAATCACACTTTCATGAAAAGCATAGCCATACGCACCACATAGAATAACATTTATTTTCAAAAAAAAAGTGTGCAGGCCAAATAGCTGCCTTAAGCTGCCAAAAACAAACAAAAATCAGTCAACAAATCCATTTTCCACTATTGAATCAATCTAATGATGATGATTTCTTTTTCTGATAAAGTTTCCTTCTCCATCACATATACATGCAGGTGCCCCTAACACTCCAGTATTTCTATGACTTTTGTGATGCTGACAAGAGTCATGAGCTATGAGCTATCCATTTACTGCACCAGGGGGGTGTTTCACAAAGATCCTAAGTTGGACTTAAAAATTATGGAGAGCCATTTGTAGCCTTTAAAAAAAATATATTCAAAAGTGAAATTCAAGTACATGTAGTTAAGACTTTTTTATTAATTCCACATCAAGAACATGAAATCTCCTTGATAAATAGAAAATATGAATGATTTGAATCAACATTTTATGCCTTTTAAGATAACTTGTACAAAATATTTTCATAGATGCTAATGGCTTTCCATAATTGTTAAGTCCAACTTAGAGATAAGTTCAACTTAGGATCTTTGTGAAACACCCCCCTGGCATTATTGTACAACTAACTTGGTCAGGTTATACAGCATATGCAGTATGTATATTCATGCCCATCTAAGTAAGCTGTCAGTTGCACATGTATTACTTATGCCATCATCCCCTATTCATTTACACATTACAGCCACCTGTTCCATCAAGTAGCACTCCCAAGCCCCCAACCACCAGACCTTTATCAGCTAAAGCCCCTGTTCCCATGGGTAGGTCTCCCAAGCCCCCATCTGCGCCCCCTACTGCGCCCCCTACTGCACCCCCAACTGGACCGCCCTCCATGCCTCCATCAGGGCCACCACAGCCCAAGGAACGCAATGCTAGACCTTCCCCAGCACCCAGAGGCTTGGACATGACACCAACCAGGGATAAACCACCCCTGAAACCCTTAGGTAAGGATACAAAAAAAAAATCGTTGTCATTGATGACGGGTAGTATTTCATTTATTATGCGTGTATATAATGCACCATCAACTCATAAGGGCTTCCACCAGAATATTTCTTTCTTTAAATACTTTATGCTTGTTTACATTACACATGAACATATTTCTGCATCTGGAAATTAATAGAAAGAAAAAAATATTTGAAAACATATTCATGTTGTTATGTTGCTAGCCTCATCCAAGTCACAGCATGACACTGGCTCTTGCAAACTGATTGCATTTTTGGAGATCTTCATGATTGCAAGTGCTCTATTAGGAGGACAGTTATCAAAGTTTCCATTCAGGCTTATATGGGTTTTAAAAAAAAAAAATCACTTTTGAAAATGGAATGAAAGAATCATGGATATGTAAAAATTTCATGGAAATTAATGAAATTTGTATCAAGTGATTACTTCTTTACAAGTAAATCACTGAAAACTTGAATCTTAACCCACAGCGTCATCTACACCGTCTGGCTCAGCACCAGAAAGACGTAACTCACGGGATAGACTGAGAGACACAGGGCCATTCTTACCACAGGTTCAAGAGGTAAGAACATCCATCATCCACTGTTTGCTAAGTCATGCTGGCCTTCATTCATATTATGCAAGCATTGTTGTTCTTATGCATGGCATGGTGATGTTGCTTGCTTGAGTTATTGATGTGCATTGTAAAGCTCTGCTAAAAGTCAATAAATGGAATCATCCGATCAAAATCTTCAATATGTTGCAAATAAAGGTCATGCTGCAATCTTGTTCAAAAAACATCAGCGTATCAGCGTACACAGTATCAGTCCCCTTCCCTACTACAGGTATACATTCTAATTTCCTCTAAATGAGCATTAAAGGTACTATGTCCCATTTGCAGGCCAAAAAAATGAAAAGGTTAAATTCCAACGGCATTTGAAAGACAATACTAATTTAGAACTTCCCTAAAAAGAGGGGGGCTTGAAAATGTCTTTAAGTGGGAAAATAACGACTATTAGTTGTCGAATCGACTTAGGAGCTATAGAGCCAGTAAGTAATAGTCTGATTTTTCAGACCATTGTACCGAATGGTCGTACGTTTTATGCTGCGCAAAGATTCAATCAGTTTAATTTTGGCCATTACAAGAAGTGGGTTATTGATGTAGACAAATGCTCATGTACCCTTTACAGCTCATTTTATGTATGTTATTACCAAAGATGAAAAAGCCAGTCAGTCACTCAATAGTGTCTGACAGTGAAGTCTAGCAAGTAAACGGGTTTCCTTGCATAATTTGAATATTAGGACACTGCTAACGTTTAAATTTCACAGATAGGACATACATGACAAATTCATAATTCCTGCAAAGTTCTACAGAATTTGATGTTGGCTGCAAAAGGGACATAGTATCTTTAAAAAGGTGATTTTCACTTCATTTCATTAAAAAAAAAAGAAGACCATTCAAGTTTGTTGTTATGATAAGCCAAAGCATTATTGCTTAAATGTGCATGTAGATAAGCAGCTTGATGGTGGTAGTGTTAGTGATGGTTTTAGTAGTCTTATCCAGCTGACCCAATTATATTTGAAATGTGCATGCATAGATTGATGACGGGTTTACCTGTATTTTGTGTCTGTCTACCATTATGTTTACAAACTTATCAACTTAAATTACTCTGTGATTGGTATATGACTGTTTCTAGTATATGTTTCTTTTGGAATGAGAAATATTACATATATGCAGCATTGGAAATTGATCAAGCCACACATTCAGCTTAATTTGTGGGCAGAGATAGCAATTTTGTTTCTGCTAAACTTCCTATTTTGTGGTCAATGTATTGATTTGTTTTAAGTTGATTCTATAAACTCTATACCCGTTTGCATGCTGCCCTCATCAGGCCAAGAAGAAAAAGCCGGAAAAGGTTCCTGCGACAAAAGAGCTTAGTCCTACCCCTCCTGTCATCTCTGTTACACCCCCTACTCCCCAAAAGGTAGATGTTTCACCATCCCCCCCCCCCTTCCCTCCCCTCTGCACTCACCTTAATCTTCCCCTACCCATACCTTGCACAGCTTTGTTGTTTGATGTTACACTCCTGATGTTGATAAAAGGCACCTTGAATGTAATAGGTTAATTGCACAGTATGCTAGAGATTCAAACTTATTTGTCACCAACGTGTTCTTTTATCTAAAAAGTGGAATAATTTAGAGATTTTTAATATCTGTTATTGCTGTGTGGTTATGGGCATGTGTGACTTCACAGGAGGGTAACAAGCTATGTAAGATGCTGTACTGCAACAAAAATAAAAACATGTCACTGCATAATTATTGAAGTGTTGTGTTGTGTGAAAGTATATGGTTCCATGGATGTTTGTCTTTGATAAGGAGTCTGAAGAAGAAACAGAGGATGATCGAAGTAATCTCCAAGAAAATCCCACCCCTCCCATCGTCACAGATACCCCTGTAGCCCCACAGGTAGCTATCATGTACCCCAATCTGGTAGGTTATCATAACTATTTGCAAACCCTGGCATTAGACTCTCACATTTTGGAAGTCATTCAAGTTTATCATTACAAAGTTGTTATGAAAATCATGAATGTCAAAAGCAATGGGGGGTAAATGTGATTATTTTATTGTGAATTGTAATTAGGGAGTATATATACAAGGAGTTGTTTGACCCCGATGATGCTACCAATGTACAGATCACAATCCAGTATGAATCACAACTAACATTTCATTGTTCATCTTGATGAGAAATAAAGTTTCAGGGTATCAAGCTTGTTTTTACTCTAAGGACAAGCTTTTATTCATCCAAAAGTACTTTTGAATTGGGGCAGCTGAAACCCCCCTACAGCGCATATATACATGTTTGTTAATGGGTTAGTATCAAGAGTGTAAAATGCCAGTTTTGCAAATAGACATGACCTCTTTAACATCCCTCATCCCACCCTGTAACATTCAGTTGCTGTGGTTTTCTAAGTAGTAACATGATATATACTCATACATTTATGTTTTTTGTTTTGTTAGATTGATGATGACTTCATGCTTTTAAAGCCCCACTGCACTACTTGTAGCTACTTGCTCCCTCTATATAACAATGCCTAAGCGGTGCCTGTTGGTCCCCCATGATCCTCTTTTTCTTACGTTAAAGTGACCACCCTGGGTGGTCTAATCCCTCCTGGCCAAACTAGTGCAGATGGGCTTTAAGGCATTGATATATCATATAATTATCCTTACAATATGGTCTTACATTTCATTTGCAGATGATATGAACTTTCTTTCCTAATATCCCTAATCATTATGTCTACCATAATGAGTGTATAACTTTCTATGAAGTACCATTGTTTGGATAAAGTGCCATATCATTTGAGTGTGGATCATGTCAAGCCATGATTTCCATTGTGCTTCTTTCATCTCTACAGATACACTGATTCTAGATTTGCATATACAGTTGATACATGTAGTTGCATGTATGAAAGTGTGGATATTTCTTTTAGATTGCATGAGTGTAAATCATCTTATAAATTATGAAATTCTTTTACAGTCAAACCTGCTTTAGTGACCACCTGTCTACAAAGACCACCTGTCTACAAAGACCACATTTGTTGTTGCCCTTGAAAATGGTTTCTCATTGAAACATGTACTAAAGGGACCTCTCTACAAAGACCACCTGTCTACAAAGACCACTTTTTGTGTTTCCCTTGGGCGGTCGCTATAGACAGGTTTGACTGTATATAATTCTACTACATATATATTGATCATTAAGAGTGTGTTTCATTTTAGTGATAGTATTAAATAATCATGTATCCATCAGTCTCTTGTTGGAAATGTGCTCAGCATGTTCGAGTCTGTCCCTACAGCTTGGCAGGTCTCTTTTGTTCAACTATTTTGTCAGAATTAAGTTCTTTTTTATTCCTAATTATGCTTCATCTGATATTTATGTGTGTTTGCAGTGCTTTTAGATTCCCTATGCAGTTCCAACTTAGTGGGCAATATTATGTTCTTCATTATTGTCCATCCCCTTGCCCTAGCTCTCTTTCTATGATCGGTTAACTTGTTTTTACTTTCTCTCTTCCTGTTTGCATATCCATCTTTGCTAACTCACTTTGAAATTTTGAAAACAAAGTATTAAGCTATTTTCTTACAGTCCCCATGTTTGAGATTATTCTATGAATGTTGTTCTTCTTGGATATTAGGAACCACAATTTTCAAGAAGCACTTAGAATGTGACGGTGGCTCAATTACAGCCGGGTTAATAATATGATACTTTGTATTAAGCGCAGTAGAGTATATTCAAATAGTAGCTGTGCTATATAAATGGACCCATTATTATTATAACCATCTAGTATATGCGAAAATTTAATATTTAGTACAACAGGATTTATTTTATTTTCTAAGAAACGTATATGTACAGTCTGTTAAATTAAATCACAATAAAAAGGAACATTTATTTTTGAAGAAAAAGAGCTAGTTATACACATATAGCAAGTAAAATACATTTTCATTTATCTGCCAGATGTGAATTATTGTATTGAGATAATTATTTATAAGATATTTGGGCCAAACACTATTTTCCTTCCATCTTATTGTTTTGAATATATATATTCCCTTTGAGGTATATATTAATTTACATTATACATATGTTAAGATTCCATTTAAAAAGATTTACATTTGTCTGGTGGTTATTATAGGGTGAGAAGGAAACCAAACAGGAGAGAGCAAACCGAAGAAGACGATCTTCTATCACCAAGCCACAGGAAGCAGAACAGAGGGAGGAAGAGCCAGAGGTTGAGGAGGGTGACTCTGTTGATGACCTGGAGAGGGAGATTGCAGGAGAGATGGAACGGCAAGAGAAGGAGGAGCAGGAGGAAGAGAGGTTTGGAGCAGAGACGCCAGCGGCAGCAGAGGAAGAAGATGATGACAATGATCTAGTGGCGCAAGAACTACAAAAAGAATTTAATGAGGATACAACCCAGGTATGATTAAATAATAAGATATATGAAACCATGATGCACAAGGCCAGAGTAGGTTTTTAGGCTGGTTTAGAAATGCTTTAGTCAAATTTCATTTGTCAGGTAATGAAAGTGAAATATAGATACATTTATTTTCATGGACTGAATGGGACTTGTAAGAATTAAAGTGAAAACAATAGAAAAGGTGAAATTAAAATGAAAACAATAGAAAAAGTTAAATTAAAGTGTAAATAATAGAGTATCAAGATAAAATTTTCATTGAATTTCTTCATATAGCTTCTAGGAAGATGAGCTTACATGTATTAACTCATTTGTTTTTGACAGATTGGAAAGACAGAGGTGTATGAGGATACAATGTTTGGAGATCCTGCTGCCCCTGATGAAGAGAATGACTGTAAGTAATCCAACCTTCAAACATTTCATTCCTGTTCTAGAAAGTACTTCTCAATTGAATGCCGATATCAGAGAGAGAGAGAGGGGGGATATTGTAGGGACTGACATGGGAAATGAATAGACACAAAGAGAAAGTCTGCAGATGAGAAATAAATAAAAAGTGCACATTCTTTTTATAGAGTCTGTAACAGAGAATTGACATAAAAGAAATATCAATTAAGAGATGGGGAAAGGGATAGATCGAGATGGAAGAGTAAAAATATAAAAATAAAACTTGATTGATATAGAGAGATTGAGGGAAAATGAGGAGAAGGGGAAATGAAGGGATGGTAGAGGAGAGACAGAGAGAGGGAGAGAGAGAGAGAGAGAGAGAGAGAGAGAGAGAGATGAAAAGAGAGAATGAAAAGAGGAAGAGAAATTGAGAGGGACAACAGGAGCAGCCAGCAACAACAACATGCAGACACAAAGATAGATGATCCTTGAATGTTTCACAAAAGGATGATAAAATATTGATTTTAATCTTTAAATTCTCTACCCAACAAGTTCATATTTACATTCTTATCTACCCCAGTCGATGAATCCTCCATAGAAGAAGATGTTGAGATTCCAGAGCCAGATGATGAGGAGGAGGGTGAATCAAGAGTAGCTAAGAATGACAGCATCATCTCTAGTGATAGTGAGAGTGTTATCATGCCAACAACACCATCCAGACCTGTCTCTGTCATGGCTGTAAGTATATGCTAAGCTTTATCAGGTTTATGATCTGCTTATTTTAAAGAAATCGTGGAAAGGCACTAAATGAAAATTATATTTTGGATTGGATTGGAAAGAATTCTTTTTTTTTTTTCTTCTGTATTTAAGTAAATTCTAAACAGAGCACATGCCAAGATTTTACAAGATAATTGGAGATTTCTTCTCGCATTTTTTACTACAAAGCTAAAACTGTGAATAAAAACAAAGTGCATATTATTTTATAGTAAAACCTTGTGTGCATGATTCAGTAAAAACATCCAGTATATTTTGTAGAAATTACACTCTTACTCACTTCCATTCTTATTGTGTATTTGAGCCCTTCTCAACATATCCCACATTTTATATTTCCCTACCCTCCTAACAAATACTTATCAATGTCTTCATAACCGTCATTCAAACACCAGAATACAGTAGCCAAATTTATTTTCTCTTTCCTCTCCTGTTTTTAGAATGAAGACACCATCATAATCAACATTGCTCAGCTGACCATAGACCAGGATGCATCTCTCATCACAGATGATTCTCTTCACCGGCTCTTTATAGAGTATCAGTTTCTTGGTATCGCTCAAGAAGAACTTGAAACGCCCTTCTCGCTACCCAAACCTGGCCCAAATGGACCCTTTGAGCTGTCATATAATTTTCACAAAGGTATGTTTATCATCAGGCTGTCCTTTTGAGCAGTAGTCTACAAAAAATTCCTCTAATTATTTGTTCATTGTTTAGAAGCAAGCTAGGTCACATTTTCTCCAAGAGTTATGCTTTCAAATTGGTTATTGCAGTATTTTTCTTCAACTTTTTGTTTAGTTTCAACTTTAATATTTGGTAGGTCATTGTTTTTGTGGGTGCTATTTTTCCTTTCAATATTCTCAATTTGTAAGATTCTGTTAAATATATTTGTTAATTTCATTATTAATTCAATGTTTTGTAATGTAAAAGATAATTATGCATTCAAAAGCTTCTTATAGTTAATTAAGCTAACAATACTTCCTGACAGAAATTACACTATGGTATGAAATAAGCATGAATTAAGTATCGAATAGCACAAATTTGTCATATGGCTTTTGCCTAATGCTTTATTAGTAGCTTACATCACAAATATATCTCAACTCCTTGTAAAGATGTTGATAATTGACAGAAATTATAATGAATTTTCTGAAGAATTGTAGATACATATTTTTTTCTAACAGTGATCCATATTGATGGGGACATGACAAAAAGAAATTACCTGGCAGACTTTCTGAGACCAGACCATAGTGAGCAGGGAAGGTACAGTATGTCTGTTATATTGTCAAATTTTGTTCATAAAAAGAAGTAATTGCCTCCCCAATTAAACATGCCTAATGTTTCTCTTCTAATCACTTCATTTTGTTGATTTTGCACCAGCAAACCATGATATAGAGTATTCTCTCTTGGCAGATGTAAATAATAATGATAATAATAATGATAAAACTGATTTGTGAATTGCTTTTTCCTAAGGATACAAGGATACTGCTGTCAACTACTATTACCCTGGCTATAGCCAAGCACTAGACCATGATACATCTATCAATACTGATAATTATGATAATAATGGTGTATAAAAAAATAGTTTTGACTAGCCCATTGTTTTAATGGGGATGTATCATGCTCTCTTCCACAACTTGGGCAATAGGTTTATGATTGGGCCATATTGTCTCATATTCCTCTCAAGGCAAACTTAAGTTTTTACCACTATCTGTCTGTGTGTTTCTTACCAGGCTTCGTTTCACTGTTGTGAGCGAACCTCCAGATGAGTTTCAGGAGGATGGTGATTGCATTGAAGTAGGTTATGCTTACGTTGACCTCCGTGCCTTACTGGAGGAGGGTCGTGACCTCACTGACACAGATATAGAAGGTGAGCATAATTTTAGATTTCCAATAATATTAAATTAGAAATAAGTTGAAAAATCATTTATAAATGGCAATATTCTAGCTCAGTTCACCGATATATATTCATTTAATCACTGATGGAACCTTTTTTTTTTTTGTAAATCAAAATATATATTGATTCTGTTTTTAAATAGTAACAGGAAAGTTAATTGTACAAGGAACGCATAGTACACAGTGTAAAGAAATGTTAGACAAGTAGGCACAGTAAATAGAAAAAGAAAAAAGAAAAAACAACTTTGTCCAGTTCTTTAAGAGGGAATGGTATCATAAGACACATACTTTCCATGATAGTCACCATATTGAATGCTTGATCAACTTCTTTCTGTAAACCATGACATAACATCTTGTAATCATTTCATCTGTCTCTCCTCATTCCAGTGGTAAATGTACATGATGAGTCTCAACCTGTGGGTTCACTGGGTGTGACTGTGTGGTGTGTTGCTGCCCTCAGGGCCATTCAGCGTGAGGTAGAGGCATCCAGAGCAGAGGAGGAAGAGGGCGAAGACATCAACACTGATGAGGAAGCTTGATCATAAAGCTCACTATCAACACCCTCTATAGACCAACAGACTGAACTGCTTTGGCCTCCTGTCAGGTACTACAGAATAGATTTCAAAGTCCTGCTGCTGGCCTTCTACAACATTCTCAGAAGACGAGTATATTCTGTCCTCCTACGGTGGCTCTCTCTTTTAACTGGACTGATGTGGTCTTATCTCTAAAATATCTTTGATACCTATATGCCGATGAGCATCGTTCTATTTTTATTTTCATGAAATCGATAATCTGAAACCTTGAAAACATGCCTTGACATCGCATATCAAATGTATTTTAGTTTAGAACTCACCTCACGCAACATTAGACTTTACTATGATAAACAACAAGAAAATGTTATAAGCGGATTGAAGCATTATGAATGTAACAACCACAATGTTTTTGTTTAAAACTGTGCAGTTAAGTTAGATGTGATGGGCATACCTATTTGTATATCTCTGTATAAGGTGTTTATGAGTTGTGTTGGAAATATTACTGATTGGTCAGTTTGTGCAATTTCTCTTATATGTTGTTGTTGTATTTTACATAGACTGGTTGTATTCATATGTTTTTCATTCAATGGTAGCATTGACATGGCTAACCCAGATCAGCTTAAGCCTTTAATTCATATCCTGCCATAAGGCCGCATGCACGCTACCATTATAGTGCTTTGTACACGAGAGCGCGCTATCGATTGACTGCTTAATTCAGGCGAGCGAGCCAATGCTTTGCTGCTTTATGCATGCTTGCTCGCATTCGTAATAGCAGTTCTTGTTCATGCTCATTGTACTGTGCTGAGTGCTTTGCACGCTATTGATTGCACCATCACGTGCATCAGATTATCTCAAAATAAACTTGGCACAGGGGGGATTTGTGGCTTGGCACAATGGGGATTAGCCCTGTGGCACTGGGCTGTATTCATTATGGCAGGATAATAGTTAATGTATGTAAATCACCATTCGGTCCATTACGGTGATGTTATATGTAGACATTGAGTGAAAACTATACTTGGTATTAATGTTTTGAAAACATTTATTACTAAAATCTCTCAAAGTGTCTGAAATCGTCAAAGGAATGTATGATATCCAGTCAATAGGTTATGATTAGTTACTGAAACAAAATTCTCATATTTCTTTCCCTTTCATTTTTACATTTAAGTATGTTAATCCTCTTGAATTTCAAGTTGTCTTTTCATGTTTACTTTGCCTTGTGTCGATTTGAAATGTATATGATAGTTATATTGGTACAGTGTATTTTTGTTCTTTAAGAAACTTCATGAAATTTTCATGCAGACATTAAATGTTATGTCCATAGAATGCAACCTGAAATAAAGGGGACATATGGAAATTTTTATAATCCATATATTATTGTTATTCAGGATGTTGAGTATTAAATCACTTACAAGTGCAAGCTGTCAGATTCCCTTTATATATCTCAACTTATAATGACAGTACTGGGTAACTGCATTTTAAATAAAGATTATCTTTGACATTTCATAATCTACCCTTTGTAATTTTTATTTTGATGCTTGAGATTTTTTGTAAGTAGCAAGGTCAACAGCTCATGCAACAACTTGATTATTTTATCAAGAATTATTTTCAAGGATGTTTGAACTTCTTGAAGCCTATCGACATCTAGTGATTATATATTCATTTTGAAGCTCACCATAGCAATGTATGAAACGATAAACTATTCTGCCTCATAAAAGTTATACAAGTTATATTATTTATTCAAGTTATTTATCTAGTTATGGCTAATGTGTATTCAAGAAAAATTTGTCATATATGCAGATCATTCTAGCATTAAATATGGCCCTTATTGGAAATAGATTCAAGCTCTGTATTCATATACATGTAGTTACAAATAGTTTAAGAATACCCATTTTTAAGATCTGTTCATTAATTTCTAATTACAGAACTGCTCAGTTGTCCCCTTATTGAATGTATTCATTATCTATGTAGGCCTTTGTTAAACTGGGAACTAATATAACAGCATTGTGTAGATATACCCTGTCTGTATATTATGTGGAGATTTTTTTCTTCTTCTTGTTTTTGTGCTATTATTTTTAAACTTGAAATTTGTCTTGCACTGCTCTGCATTGTCCTGTATTATATGAATATAAAAATGATTTGCACAGGTGATGTACACATGCCATATTTATGAATTATAGACATTCTTCAGCTATCAGTATCCTCCATGCAGTGTTTTGTTGTTTATGTTTATGTCTGTATGTGAAGAAACATGAACTGATACACAGAGAGAGTGAGTGAGTGTGTGTGTGTGTGTGTGTGTGTGTGTGTGTGTGTGCGTGTGTAATAGAGAGAGGGAGACTGACAGAAACAGAGACGGATTTAGATAGATACACAGAGAGACAGAGAGAGAAAGAGTCAGACAGGCGGAGACAGACATAGCCTACATAGGAGGACGGAGGGAGAGATCGAGAGAGAAAGAGTCAGACATAGGAGGACGGAGGGAGAGATCAAGAGAGAAAGAGTCGGACATAGGAGGACGGAGGGAGAGATCGAGAGAGAAAAAGTCGGACATAGGAGGACGGAGGGAGAGATCGAGAGAGAAAGAGTCAGACATAGGAGGACGGAGGGAGAGATCGAGAGAGAAAGAGTCAGACATATAGGAGGACGGAGGGAGAGATCGAGAGAGAAAGAGTCAGACATAGGAGGACGGAGGGAGAGATCAAGAGAGAAAGAGTCAGACATAGGAGGACGGAGGGAGAGATCAAGAGAGAAAGAGTCAGACATAGGAGGACGGAGGGAGAGATCGAGAGAGAAGAGTCAGACATAGGAGGACGGAGGGAGAGATCGAGAGAGAAAGAGTCAGACATAGGAGGACGGAGGGAGAGATCGAAAGAGAAAGAGTCAGACATAGGAGGACGGAGGGAGAGATCGAGAGAGAAAGAGTCAGACATAGGAGGACGGAGGGAGAGATCGAGAGAGAAAAAATCAGACAGGCAGAGACAGACATACATAGGAGGACGGAGGGAGAGAGAGAGTGAGAGAGACAATATTGGCTCTTGAACGATAAAAGACGTGTCGCACAAGACGTATAAGATTACTCTTTTATTTGATTTGATTTCACTCACACTGAAAATAAATACAGGCAATATTATAATCAACAATAAAACAAATACATTAAAATAACATTCAACTTGAACTATAATCTTTCCTGAATAGGACGATGTCTTCAACTTGATTATATAGCAACAAGAAAAACTGTTCGTATTTCAACACATACATAGTATAAAATTCCGAGTATGTGATTGCAAAATTGGGAGGGCCTTATAAAGTACATCTAAATCGGATTGTCACTGTATCACACGCATAATTTTGAACTACATTGTGACTTAAATTAGAAATTAATCAAGCTTCCACATTCTTATTTTGAATTCAAAACTTCTCTTCGCCATAACAGTAGCTATAGCCAAATTCAAAATTCAAAAATGTCGGTCTTCCAAACAATTGTTAAACAATGTTAATTCTTCGATTCAGTATTATTATATATTATATGTGTCTTATGTATTATACACATCCCTTTCTTTGCATACATAAAATTATCGTCTCACGTACGTTGGCAACGGCTATACGGTCCACGAGACGGATATAGCCCTTCGAGACGACAGCCCACGAGACGGACGGCTCTACGAGACCCACAAACCATCACACTGACAATGTCGCACTGACGGGCATTCTAAAAAGTTGTCTGAGGGTTGGTGAGACCATGGACCTACTAAGTAGGTCCATGGTGAGACCGACAGTCAAGAACTCCGATATATTGTTCACGTTCACGTTGGCTTGCTGACAACTTTTCTGAGGGTCGTATATAGGTGTCGATCGACGGGGATATGCATGTTCCATTGTGCAAAGCTCTTCTCTCTTAAAAACGTTTTTACAACCCATACAAACAATATTGACACAACCTTGTTGTGCGTGAGTTCTACTCTTTTAAAATACCTGTAACGGACGCGAAAAGTAATTGACTTCCGAAATGAAATCTCCCAGGTACTATTGATCTATATTAAGTAACGCGAAACCCGACTTTCCAATCGATGACTATATAGAAGAAGAAAAAAAGGATTAGATTCTGATGAATTTGTGTTTTTCACGTCAAAGATGAATTCATCCTCTTTTATACGATACCAAAAAGGGCTATGCATGAATACACAAATCTATTTTACAATTTCATGAGTAATGTCAATAGTAGTTTTCGTACAGAATGAATAATATAATTACGTCTAAGTATTATGCAATAAATAAATAAACAAAAGATTAAGATAATCAAAAAGGATAACTGATGTTTCATGATGTACATTTATCCATCTTTCAAATATTTTCAACCTGGAAATGAGTCCATGATATTTACAATTTGCGGATCATTTTGATGGACAGGACAATGTGATTGCAAGATAAACATGAAGGGAAAAGCAAATTAAAGAGAGGTTCAATGAACGGCCATTCATTGCTTTGATCAATAAATCCCAATCATATAAGCTAATCGATTTTGACATTGTTATTGTTATTGACATTGACATTGACATATCTATTTACAGTTTGATGATCACAAGCTCTATCTTTACAAATGTGGTATCATAATTATGGAAGAAGAAAACAAATTTCTGCTTGGTGATTATAGAATGCCAAAACAGGAGTCTAAATAATCCAAGTAATAGTATGTACAATCTATCGTGACCGTGACAGCATGCAAGCTTTGCAAAAAACACGTCTAAATATCCATTTAATTATATATTTCTTATAAGGGGTACAATCATTTGTATACAGAATTGTGGTAGTTTATACAGGATTGGGAGAATGATAGACACTTTATAAAACGTAGATTACTGATGGGAATAACTCAAGTTAAACCTATCGCTTTAATTTACGAATACAATTAGGCTGTGTCAAAAATACTGAATTACAACTAAAACTTGAATATACGTACATGTATATATATTTTACAGTTAAAGTTTGGATTCTTCGTTTGGAAAATCTGTGGCGTATCATTTGGGCGGAATCCTCTTTGGACTTTAAAGGGGGAAGTCCACCCTGATATTATGTTGGTTTTAACAGAAGCAGAAAAATGAGAGTAATCTTATTATTTATACAGGGTTGCCTCTACAGTTATTAAACTGCTGAATAGATAACAATCAATACAAACAATAATATACAAAAGAGATACTCAAAATATACTTAGCGGAAAAATATTATCTACAGAAGAATGAAAAATATTTACAACAAATTAAAACATATAAATTAATATTCAAGTAAGTTACATCCCAATGACTGACTTATTCTTCACCACTGAATTTCTAAAATAATCAGTCTTCATTTCTCAGGTGCAACAATAGTGATTTTGACATGTTTAATACAAAATCTAAACTATATATATATATATATATATATATATATATATATATATATATATATATATGCATCTTCCCGTCGTATCATATCAATAAGTTATCTTTAAATGTCATCAGTCAAATTACAGGTTTGATGACCCCAATAATTTCTACAACAAATATTTCCCTAAATACTACGATCTTCAGATAACCTCTTCATTTTCGCCATCTTCTATTACGCCTACTTCTATTTCGCCTTCTTTTATTTTCTGCACGGGGAATGAGAAGGAAATAAATGTAATTTTTCTGCAATGAACTCCACATTCTTCAAATTATTATCTAAGAATTCTTTACGAGGTCTTCCTTCCGGCTTTTATACATACAGACGACCTACCATTACTGGGATCAATAATGTTACATTATTGTATTTTTACCATGCTATAACAATAATTTTATGATACAGGTCAACGTTTCACGAAACCGTCGTACAAGTTCACTATTATCCGATTAAAACGCGTATATTACATGGGATGTCGGCGAACTTTAATTTACGACTGCTTCGTGAAACGATGTCCTGTATATCATCACGAGAAACGGCTACATTGTTTTAAATTCATTGACGATCCGAAGTTTTAAAAGCAGATTAACTATAAAATTCAATTAATTTCTGGTCTTCATGTCTCAACCAGCACTTATGCAGGATCCTGGTTTTGGCTTTCCTGGCAGAATGTCGGGAATTTCCAATACCCTTGTGATCCATACCCAGTCCATATTCCGACATAGTTGACTGCAAGAGGATTCGGATCAGTGGCGTTCATGAGGGCCAGTTGTGAACCATAACGGCTCAATTTAATATGACCGTTGGCGAAGGATAACTGGTAGTGGTTAAAAACCGGAATTCCTGACAGACTGACAGAGATTCTACGAGATAATACTTTCCAAGTAGAAGTATCGGAACTGGCATCTCGTACGATACGTCCACCAGTATTGCTCCATCCACCGATTGCTGTATGATAGATATAAGTTCACAAGTTCATATGTTCATTTCTTTTCCACAAAAGAAAAAGAAAAATAAGAGAGAGGAGAAGTCATTATTGCGCACGATTCCTCGTTACCCCCCCCCCTCCCCTAAAGTAGTGTAGCACAACGAAAGGGTAGTAGAGAATATATTGCCCCCTCCAAAACAGCCCTACCCCTTTCCATGGAATGGAGACGAAGGGAGATAAAGGATAGGAAACAGGGACAGAGACAGGGAGAGAGCGAGAGACTTGAGAGAGAGAGAGAGAGAGAGAGTGTGTGTGTGTGTGTGTGTGTGTGTGTGTGGGCGTGTGTGCGTGTGAGAGAGAGAGAGAGAGAGAGAGAGAGAGAGAGAGAGAGAGAGAAGGAGTTAAAGACACATATTTTATATACGGTTAGATCATCGAGCCAGCAAACTAGTGTAAGCCCTTTCGGAAATTGTATTTTCTATCTCGTGTAGTAAACAGGCAGACAGTATACACACCAATGGAATCTCTGCCTGTTTAATACCTACGACTTATACCACTTCCCGCCTCCCTTGGTGTACACTCTTCTACGACATTTTCAAACTGTTAATGTTTAAGCGAGGGTCCGTCGTGACGGATCGAGAAGATTATCAATATTTCTCGGGGGTAGAGATCCTCCAAAGAAATATTTTCGGGGAGGGGGGTGTCCCCTCCCGCCTACCCGGGATCGCAGCATTGACTCCAAAACTCAGCG
The DNA here is from genome assembly GCA_037976565.1 of Mesocentrotus franciscanus. Taxonomy (NCBI): domain Eukaryota; kingdom Metazoa; phylum Echinodermata; class Echinoidea; order Camarodonta; family Strongylocentrotidae; genus Mesocentrotus; species Mesocentrotus franciscanus. The sequence continues at coordinate 2,967,358 of CP137676.1, forward strand.
ACGCTGACTTACCCAATTCATATTTTTCGTCTGACACGTTACTTGCGAAGAGTCCGATGTGCGCATCATTGTCAGCGCTGACCATGAAGTCAAATGACGTCACATTCTCAGCAATCCAGAAGCCAGGAAAGGTGTACTCTCTGGTATTATTCACGTCAGGTGTGTGGAATACGGGACACTCTATCAAAACACGTACGAGATACCCATGAGAGGAGAGAGAGAGAGAGAGAGGGGGTTGGAGGGGGTCGAATCGTCTACTTTTTACGTTATTCATATCTTTCTGGATTGTCGGACTTCAATATGTAATACTTTTTATATTCACTGTACAACATTCCATGTTGTTTCTTTATTCATTTGTTTATTCATTTATCATAGGTTTATATTCATTTATTTATTATTTATTTATCTGTTTATATTCTATTTATTACTAACCATTTATTTAGTTGTTTATATATTTATCTATTATTAATCATTCCTTCATTTATTTATTATGTATATATTTACTTATATATGTATTTATCTTAAGGAAGGGTAGTCCCATTCAGAGCCTCGAAGGTCCTCTTTTACAAGTGAGTCCCGTTTCCTTGAGTAATGCACAGAATAAGTCACTTACTACTCCACCAACACTTTTGTGTATAAAGATCAAGTTGCGCTAGCAATAATCAGGGAGCTGAGACAGTGTCTCAGCTCCCTGCAATAATGCACTTACCACACACTGGACCGTAGAACTTCTCAGGGCAAGTACATAGAAACGACGTGAATGACTGTTGGCAAATCCCTCCATTTTTACAAGGAGTAGGAACACAAACTGTGATAAAAAGAGGGTAAAACACGGGTAAATCGTGTGATAAGAGCTGGGGATAAGGGAAGTTCATGTGTTAAAAGTAAATAAGTAAATATAGAGTAAAACATTGTTAAATCGTCTTTAAAAAGAGGGGGTAAACCTTGGTTAATTGTGAAGTAAAAAGAGGGCAAAATGATAGACCTTTAACGTTTTTTTCTTGTTTATCAGAGTATTTCGGACAAGTGTCCCTCCCCCGACCCCACTCCACTTCCACCGGGCCAGAGAATCCTGGATCCGCCAATGGAGCAGCCGGTAAGGTATAGTCTTACGGTCTTGTGAAGGCGTTGTTGGGGGTTCCGTCGTCGATGATGACGTTGCCGTGGACGTTGGTTGGGGGGTCTCACTACTTGCTTCGTCGGTCAGGGTACTTGTTGATGATAAAACCGTTGACGTTGTGGTGGTTGTGGTAGTGGTGGTGGCGCTGGTGGTGGTGGTGTCTTTGTGAGCAACAATTATTGACGAATTTTCAAACGAGTGGCATAGGTAGCCAGTCATTGTCTCTTCGCACCAACCATGCTCGCAGGGGTCATTCATGCAGTCTGCAAAATCGTACAAAATGAAATGAAAACTTTCACCAGAAACAACGATTGCTGGGCAGGAAAGCAAAAATTTGAAGATCGAATTTATCGTCGTCGTCGTCACCATGATAATAATAACAAGAGTAATTATGACAATGTTAGTAATAATAATAATAATGATGATAAAAATAACAATAATGATAACAATAACAATACTTATCAAAATCCTCATCATCAACATCATCAACATAATAATTTTTCAATATTAAGAAAAAAAAGGGAAAAAAGAGGAAAATGAGAAAGAGGAGAGGAGAAAAAGGGGGAGGAGGGGAGAAGAAGATAAAGAAGAAGGAAGAGGAAAAGGAAGAAAAGAGGATGAAGAGAAGAAGAATAAGAAGCAGATGAAACAAAAAAGTTAAAAAGAAGAAGAAGAAGAAGGAGAAGAAGAAGAAGAAAAGAAGAAGATGAAGAAGAAGATGAATAAGGAAAAGAATAGAGGGTTATTTCTTGTAAAGCGTTCATGTCTGTCATACATGACTCTCCTGGTGCTCTACTGCTCTTACCCCAGCTGTTAGCATGGCTAATATTACGGTGTCCTAGCATTTCAAGGAACTAACCCATTTACTTGACCTGGGTGGAGAGTCACAATTATAGATGAATGTGTTGCCAAAGGTCAGTATTGCCGTGACAGTGATTCGAACCTCGTACCTTGTGCTTTATAGTCTGGGGACTTATCCCTTAGATCATGACACCTCTACAGCAACCTCATTCAATGCTCAGGAACTCACACAAAAATTATGTTGATGAGTAGGCTACAGGGCGAACAGGAGCGGAGCCAGGATTACCAGAAGGGGTAGAATGAATCCCCCTCCCGACAACAATATTATTCCAAGAAACACGATTTCTAATCAGAAATCAAGTCTGCACTAAGTTACATGTAGGTTGGGACCGCAAAACAACCGATGGATGAAGACTGACAACATGTTGCAAGTCTAGCCCACAAACTACAAACTACAAAATATCAATACATTATTATCATATAAACAATTAGAGTCGATGAACTAAAACTGAATAAATGGTTTTATGAAAATATGTCCCACAGTTAACCTCAACTTTTAAACTGAATAACTTTGCCACATTATCACTAATGTCTTGACAAAAATAGGAGTCATTTTCATATGTTCTAAACGTATTTTTAGTATATATTCTAATGACTTTTAACTAAGGCAGGAGTCACTTATATTAATTATGTCTTACTTTTCAACAACAAATTTATTTTAAGTGTGTGTGTCTGGGTGTTTTGCGGGCTATATTGCACAAGCAATAACGTACGTTAACCCTCCCTCAATTTTTTTTTTTTTTTTTTTTGGGGGGTTGCCAGAGGGTTGCCAGTTGCCGCCAGCGCCCCGGAATTAACGCCCATAACGTTCCGGGAAGGCGACAGACTCTTCTCCCTGGAGGGAGCATTGGGTATCATCGAGAGGAGATGCTGGGATGAGCTGAGGGATGGTCTTCAACGTAGGCCCATCTTCTTGGTGAGTCGTGAGGCATGAGCCAAACATCGGTAGGGTGTACTAGTTGAGTCCGTGGCCATCGCTACAGCAGTTCTGCCCTCTGTCGTCAGGACATGACTGTAACGAGGCCTCTGCAGTTGATTTTATTTCCATACTACTACTACTACTAATAATAATATGTCTTGTCTCCCAAGGGTAGCCTAATCAGTATTAATACTGATCTCCCTGAGGGCACTGCAGTCAAATTATTACCCCGGCTATATAGCCGAGCTAACATGAAACGGTATGGAGAAGAGGAGGAATATGGGCGGTTAATGGAAGAAGAAGCTTAGGAAAATCGAATAATTACAGAGGACCAAAAAAAAATTAATGATAAGAAAGATAGAGAGGGGGGGGGGGAGAAAGAGAGAGAGAGAAATAGGGGAAAGAAATAGAGGAAGAGAGAATTGGAGAGGGGAATGAGAGTTTGAGAGAGAATGAGTGAAGATTAAAAGAGAGCTAGAGAGGGAGAGAGAGGGGGAGAGAGAGATAAAGAAGAGAGACATAGTCTAAATGAAGTTTTCTTACGAGTAGGTGTCGTAGGATGTGAGGTGGTAGATTCCATCGTGGACATCGTTGTGGTGTCTTGTTTTATAGTTGATTCTGAAGAAGAAATATGATACATACGCCTGATGATACAATCTGAGGGCAAAATACATTTAAATTCATATTTACCCAAATTTAACAAATCTTACTAGACAAATCATCACATGATATTCAATTCCTAGCGTTTGACGCCTGAGCGGCTGCCGAGAACAGGATGTTGCTTCACATTGTAGCATATGGCATACACGTGAAAGTGGAAATGAAATAAAGAGAGAGACATGGAGAGACGAAAGAGAAAAAGGAGAGAGAGAAGGGAAGTGAGAAAACATATAAAATAGAAAGAAATGAGACAGAGAGTGAGGGTTAATGAAAAAAATTGAGAAAATTGTAAACGGAAAGGGTGAGCATGGTGAGAGAGAGAGAGAGAGAGAAAGAGAGGGAGAGAGAGAGAGAGAAAGTGAGGGAGAATGAAAAAATTGAGAAAATTCTAAACGTAAGTGGTGAGCATGGTGACAGAGAATGAATTAGAGAGACAGACATACAGACAGAGATAGAGAAAGAAAGAAAGAAAGAGGGAGAGAGAGGGAGAGTGAAATAGAAAGAGATAAAGAGAAATTAGGGAGAGAATTGGAAAGAGAGAGAAGGGAAATGGGGAAAGAGAGGTAACAAAAGCAAAATCGAGAGAGTTAAGAAAAAGGCAGAGAGAGAGAGAGACAGAGAGAGACAGACGGACAGAAAGCATGGAGGGCCAAAGTGGGGGGCAGAGAGACAGAAAAGAAGGGGGTCTGACAATCGGTTGATTATGATGTACACTCATGCTACCTTTCCTTTTGACAAAGTTGATCACTTTTGCTCGAATTCAGGTTACTAGCAAAAATAAGTTGTATAGATGGTAATTCGTCTAACCGTCTTGTCAGATAATTATTGTAATTGTTTTTATTCTCACGTTCATTGCAACGTTTCCCCCGATATCCGGCAGAGCAGTGGCATTTGAAGTTCTTCATAGTTTCCTCACACCAGCCGTTTTGACAGGGATTTTCGCCACAATCTGTAGTAAAAAGAGGAGACAGGCAATGCAACTATAGCTCAACGATAGCATGTCGATTGTTTAGGAATACAGTTACATCTGCAACTCCCTCTATACCCTTGACGCATATAATGTATCATTGTATTCTTTCAGGTAGGCCTACTGCTCCTGATCACTGATAGAGGCATATGAATTAAAAGAGTTACATGCCAAACGTAAATCTATTACAATGATGAATTCAATAATAGTAATAATACTACTACTACTAATAATAATGAGAATAATGTTAATGATTATAATATTGATATTAATAATAATAATAATGATTATAATAATAATATTAATAATAATGATATTAATAATAATAACTATAATAATAACAATAATGATGAAATTATCATTATCATAATGATAGTAATATAGTTATATCGACTGCTACGAGAGGACTAGCTGTTTCTTTACGCTCAGGGGATTCAACTATCCCGCGAGCCAGTATAGAAACAGCTAGTCCTCAGTATTAAAGCAGTCGATATGACTTTTATATGCCGAATTAAAACAAAAATCTACCGAGAATTCTTACCTTAGCCTTTTAGTGAGTAAAAATTTGTTAAAACATCACAGAAAATCTTAAACACTGTCTGTTAATCTTCGCTTAATCTTCGAGTGAAAGTTTCAAACATTTGGGAATCGCAGACAAAGAGCACTGTATGGCGTCCGTGCTCGCACGTAGACAATTTTAACACGCGAACCAATGGGGATCGCAGTAAACCAATGGGAATCGCAGGATAATTATGAGGGTAGAAACTTTTAACTAGGCCCTGTGGGCTACTGCTATGCCCTGTGAGTTGGGCATGGCTTGAAATCACGACTCCAATTTCGACCAATCAGATGGCTAGATTTCTGGGGTGAGGTATATAATACTACTACATGTATACTACTTCTAATAATAATAATAAATAATAAAAACGGTGCTTATAAAGCGCTTTCCACCGCATTTTCTAACCGCTATAACAAGCAAAACACATTGATGAACAATTACATATAAAGCAAGACAAAAAATTACAAATAAACCTACAAATTACAATACATATGAAATATACAGTACATCAATGTGAACAGAGTAAGTAAATCCTCAAAAGCAATTTTGAATAAATGTGTCTTAAGATAAGTTTTGAATTGGGTGACAGTCTGACAGTTTTTGACATGTAAAGGTATAGTTTGTTCCAAAGTTCAGCAGAAGCTTCGCAAAAAGAGCGATGACCATAAGTAAGAGTTGACTCTCCTGGTGCTCTACTGCTCTTACCCCAGCTGTTAGCATGGCTACTATTACGGTGTCTTAGCATTTCAAGGAACTAACCCATTTACTTGACCTGGATGGAGAGTCACAAATGTAGATGAATGTGGTGAAACTTACGGAAAGAGATTTTCATTTTTGCTGGTTTTGGTCGCGCAATATTCAGATTACATATCACAGCAGAATTATCAGACGGCAAATAACTAGTAGTATTTAAATTTGAGACAAAGTTATCAGTATTTCGAGTAAGGACGAGATCAAGAGCAGGCGCGGATCCACGGGGAGGGCAACGGGCCTCCCCCCTCCCTGGCAAAAAAAACAGGTTAAAAAAAGATGGTAACGTTAATTTTACCTTTACAAAAAAGTAGTGCTTACTACCGCCCCACCCCGCTTATTAGCCGGCTGGCTGATTCGCCGCCTAAATATTTTCTTACGAATTTGCCCCCAAAAAAAAAAATATATATATATAATAATAATAATAATAATAGTGCTTCTTACTAATACTACTACTACTACTACTACTACTACTACTACTACTACTACTACTACTACTACTACTACTTATACTAGTACTATTGATTTAATAATAATAATAATGATAATAATAACAAATAATGCCCATCCTGTAGCATCCCAATGAATGCCCACATCTCCTATTGCTTTTACTTTATACAAGCTGCACTTAAAAGATGCTGAAAGCTTTCGATTCAATCTTTCTATCAATATTAAATATTTGGTTACACCTGGGTTTATTACCATTGTTATTAATTTTACTACTACTACTACTACTACTACTACTACTACTACTACTACTACTCTCCACTACTCCTACTACTACTACTACTACTACTACTACTACTACTACTACTACTACTACTACTCCCTACTACTACTACTACTACTACTACTACTACTACTGCTACTACTACTACTTCTACTACTATATTCTACTAATACTACTACTCTACTACTACTACTACTACTACTACTACTACTACTACTACTACTGCTGCTGCTGCTGCTGCTGCTGCTGCTGCTGCTGCTGCTGCTGCTACTGCTGCTGCTACTGCTGCTGCTGCTGCTATTACTACTAAGGCTGCTACTGATGAACATTATGTATTGTTATGTATCATTATAAATTATACACAATTATACCATATTTCTCACGACTGCGACAGCGCTGTCAATTTCGATAGGAATGACGTATTGTAATTGTTCATTATTATTAGTACATTGTAGTAGTGGTAGAAGTAGTATTAATCCCTCGGGGTGTATCATTATCTATTCGCCATGTTGTGTTGCTAAGATAACCACACGCTAACCGTACGTACTAAACATCAAAAATGAAATTAATATACTTAAGTGTTGCTCGTTCTTGATATCATAATGGAGGACGGAATATGTTATATTATTCATGAATAGACAGGCAGATCAATCATGAACGAATTGAATTACTCAATTCTGAAATTCCTGTTGTTTCTCAACAATTCTGTTATTACAATAGAAAGCCATTCGTATATGTGTTGGAGCTGGTTTCCATGACCACGCACGCCCCATATTAATCGAGCTGCAGAGCCTGACTGAATGATATTAATTTGCTTCAAACTGCCCTGTTTATGTATCGCTTAATTAGCAATTTGTTACCTGCCTCCTTTTCTTCTATATTTCGCAATTATAATGATATTGATACCTATCCCACAAGACAAGCAAGTAATATAAATCTATCAAATCCTCGTACGGTGTGGGCTCATAAATCTATTAGACTTAATGGCTCTGATGTTTGGAATTCTCTACCTACTGACATTCGAAATTATTGACCGTGCATTCCTTTAAAAGAGCAGTTAAGCACCTGCTTATCTCAAAGATGTAATTACTGTATCACATTCATTATTTTGTTTTTCTATCACTATAAGATTATTTTCTCAATTCTCTAATAATAGAGCTTTTTCATTTTTTCTCCATATTTTTGTTACAGGTTTGTATTAATTTTTGGAGATTAAATAGCAGGGCTATTCTAGTCTATTCTATTATTCCTCATTCTTCTTTTCTTTAAATTTCTTGACTTTTTCTAATATTTTCTTTAAAACTTGCTAATATAACTTTATTGTATTGTATTATTTATTGAACAATGCCATGTTTCAGTTATTTAACTTATTTAATTTAATTTTAATCTGTTAGTTGTTAAGTAGTAGTTTAATAGTATCTTAGCCTATAGTAGAAGCTTAACTTCGTTTTTCTTCTTCTTCTACCACTTTGAAAAATATATCGTTAGTTGATAAGGTGTGGCAACATCTCAAGCATTAAGCTTATATTGTCATACCTCTGTATGCTTCTGTATTATTTACAATAGCATATGTATAATGATCGTAATCTAATGTTTACTACAGTGATGGTCATGATCATACTATGTAAACTGTTGAACCATGCAGAAATAAATGAATAAATAAATAAATAGATCCCGGACTGGACCCTGTAATTTGATAATCGATCATTTGCTTTGGTTTTTATTTTCCCACAGGTGTGCTATTATGGCGTGTGTCACAATAAGGTTTTGCGTTAGGTTTAGGGTTAGGGTTAGGAACGTGCATAGTGATGGATACTAGGTTGAACTCAGAGATTCGGTTATCGTAGATCAATTGTCGTCGGAACCTTTAATTCATCACTCATATGTAACCATCTTCACCTGTTTGACCAGTGAATAATACAGTTAAAACACCCTCTCCTCAGGAACTAAAAAAACAAATCGAAAATTTAAGCTTTTGACAGTCTTTCGTGTTTTTGTGATGTACAGTGACACTATTTCCTTTTCTTGACGAAGGTGTGTCATGGACTAGATGAAGTCAAACCATTTGGGGGGGGGGTTCGGCTGCTCCACAGGCTATAAAACCCGACTGCTATATGGATAGACTCTCAACCTTTCTTGCCAATGTCTTTAAAATAGTTTCTAACATATTATATCGAATCTTATGACACTTTTGGCAAGGATTTACATTATTACATTTTCAAAAGAATTGAACAGTAGAACAGATTATATGTTTTATCATGTTTATAGCAGACAAAGAACGACTTACCAGAAAATCTGCACACTCTGTGTCCGGGTGGGATCCCCAGTTTACTCTTCCTTATTGGACATGCAGCTTCATTAGATGTGTATGGGATGAGCTTTGGAATGGTCTGTACCATGCTGCCATTAGAATGCAGTTTCATCTTACATTCGTTGAACATTGGTAAGGTGTAATTCAGCCCTAATCCGTCCGAACAACAAGTGCCCATCTTCTTGTTCTCATTCGAAGAAACGAGAGAGGCTTTGAACGAGATATATACCAGGAGAGAATATAAAGTTGAGTAAAGAGTATAAATCTCTCGTGGTATTAACCAATTAGGAACCAGTAACTACAGCCTATGGCGTAGCGTGGGTCTATCCATTGAGGAAGCTCTTGTACTATGGAGGGGGGCACAGGTTTTAGTCGGAAAATTAAATGCGAATTTACAACATTTTCATATTCGAATGGGGTGCGGGAGGTTCTCTTATAGCGGCCTTTATTCTCGACTTTTTGTACCTTTTCCTTTTTAGTTGGCTTTCCTCTATTTTCTTGCTTTGTTTAACTTTATCTCACCACTCGATTGGGAAACAAGGGGCACGAGCGCCCGTGCCCCCAGTTTCTACTCCACTGACTGCAGCATACAGACCTGCTGCTTTTACTTCTGCCTGAAATGATGATTAAAAAACATATCCAAGATCTGCCTCTTTGAATCATGGGATAATCTGCAAAACCTGAATTCTCGACGTTCTGGATTGGATGAATCTAAAACACATACGGTAAATGTGATTGCTCTAAACTTCCAATGAAAAGGTTTTTAGGCAACTTGTTAGCGGCAAATGGTCATTTAACCTGTTGAGTAATGATTTCTCATATTCCCATAGACTAAAGACAGGAACTACTTAGTTGCCGTAGGCAATGGGTTAAGTGAAATAAGAGTATGTACATTTGTAATACAACTACCAATACACACGTATTAAAAACCTTGTATACATTGCATAAGCAGTTCAAATAAATAGATATTAATTGTCCGAACTTTAAATCCCTTTCACGAAGACATACTAGACTGGCATGGCATTTCTTCCCACCAAATGATGAAGATTTATGATAAATTAGATTCTGAAGTTAAATTTCAGTTATGATTTTTGTTAAAGACACAACAACTCTCTGGTTGTCATCATAACCCTTCCCCTATAATCCCTAAAGGTTTATTGATTATTTTGCTTCAGCCTGTGAGCATATTCTACTAGGTACTAACAAGGTACCACGTGCATAAGTTTCTTGCCAAAGGTTTATGGTGAATTCTTTTTAACAAAGGAAACTAGGAGATGGTAATTTTATGGTGAATGTCAACATGGTCAAGGAAGCTGGGCGTGAAGGTAATACCTCTCGTCAAGAAAAGTGTGGTCAAATACTAACTGTCGCTAACTCTCGTCTCTCTTCTTACAGCCAAAATCCAGGTTATGAAACCCATGTATTCATATTCTATACCGATCAACTCAAAGGCATGACTGTATTAAAGGACCATGCCTGGTATTGTACCGGAAGTTGAAAGCATTGTTGAATTACCAGGATTTGGCTTCAATACTAGTATTACTCATTTTATTGGAACAATGTAAAAACAAATGCATTGATTTACTTTTTGGTCTATTGGTTCAACTACCCTCGGACACTTGCCCCCCTCCTATACAATTACACTATGGGGCAATGATTCCCACTGAAGCTATCCCCTGAAATAATTAATCCAGCTCCCATCACACGTAAGGGGTTATTTAAACTAGGGGTTAGATATTTGTGGTAGTTGTCCCGTGAGTGATGGCCTATAGGAGATACTTGTCCTCGAGTACGTATCTTTTAAAATTAATTTATGGACACTTTATTACAGAGAGAGAGAGAGAGAGAAAGTTTTCCTTTGTTTGTTGTTCATTATTGTTGTTGTGGTAGTTTTGCATTTTACTTTACCTAAACTCTTTTTTTTAAATCAAGTTCTTTATAGAAACATGCAGGGACTTCATTTTGGGGAGGGAAACTTGACCACAAAATAAGACACAAGAACCCCCTTCTACGCCCTCTCAATCAATTAACGTGTAGATTGTCATTTCAGCTATCGAGTTAAGACCAGTTACCCATGTTCTTTCAATGTCTGGCCTCTGGCTACGCCCATCATAGCCCCTCATAATCTTTAGGACAAATACATTCCATCATTATCACTTCTAATGAATACAACGGCTGCTTTACATAAAAATATTGTTTAAGAAATAGAAATGTGTCTATGAAATCATTTCCATATTTTGCTTACTCATTTTATCTTCTTTTTCTTTGCATGTATTGAAAGCGCCAAATGAATAAATAAATAATAATAACGACAAAGTTTTGATTAATAACGTCATTATCAATTTCTTTATTGTATTTATGTTGAAGAATACTCCTCCTGCTACTACTACTAATGTAATAATGAGAATAATCATAATAATAATAATAATAATAATAATAATAATAACAATAATAATAATAATAATAATAATAATAATAATGATGATGATGATGATGATGATGATGATAATAATAATAATAATAATGATAATAATAATAATAATAATAATAATAATAATAATAATAATAATAATAATGATAATGACAATAGTAATGATAATAAATCATCGTTGACCAGAGTCATACATACCGAAGGATACACATGTCAGGAAAACAGGGATCACGCCTCGTATGAGATTTTTGTACTTTTCATGTGAAAAAAAAATGGAAAAGGCTCGATATTAGATGATAATAGGCTTGAAATTCGATGATCAAAATGTCTATTAATTAATACTAATAAATGGAGCAAAGTAACCTGACTGAAAGCTGACGTACATGTACATAAGAATGTATTTATCCACGATCTTTTAAACATTTTCTTAAATCGATATCGCATTTGTACCACTCATACCAGGCACATGTATGTTTAGCTATTTTCAGATGAAAGTAATAGTTGATTTATTTTCTTTTCACTTAGAAATGTTCTCATTTTTGCAGGGGTGGCGGAGCATCTTTCAAAGTGGAGACACCAACAAAATGGGCACTTTTTTACAGAAAAAAGGGCACCTAAAGGGGGCTTCCAAAAGCGAAAAAATATAATTTTGCGACATGGGTTTATACCCGTACATTCCAATTAATACTTTATCAAGGATTATCTTTGAAATTGTGTCGTTTCTCTCTTTACGTGGCCCATGATACTGCTTCAGTATCATACTTTGCCATTGTGTGAGATGATCTGAATATCTTGTCAGGTCGCATTACGATCAATGAGATCTACAAAGAATAAATAACCCTGATGTGGTTTTTTAAGCATATTTCTCAAAATAAAGAATGAATGAGACCTTTAAAGTTACATGATTAATTATGAATGCTAGCGAGCATAGCGAGCGAGCTATGCGGAAACTCGAAAGGAATATACTGGTCTCGGGTGCTTAGATGAGGGGCATACAAGTGAGGGAGGTTATGGGATATCTGTTGTTAGGGGGTAGACTAGGGTTGAATAAAAGCATCTTGTCACGGTAACCTATTAAGAGCAGGGGCATTTGATAGCGGTGAAATCGAGCACTATTAGATTTAATAACAGGAGCACAGTTCGTTCTTATAAAATTATGGGCATTATGCCCCCATGCCCCGGCTCTTTGTGGTGGTATAGAAATATGGAACTTGTTACTGTGATGATAGCAATATTGAGTAGCTGTTGCTACACAAAGCTACTCCAATTCTTCTTCAATCAAGATATGATAATAGAAATATAGAGCAGCTGTTACTACACAAAGCTACTCCGATTCTTCTTAAATCAAGATATGACTCTTAAGATGACCGTAAACTAACACAACATGTAAGCGACAACGGGAAATGCAGGTAGAATGGGGCAAATATTGAGGGAAATTAGTCATTTAAAAAATTTGACAAAGAAACTTATCATACTTTAAAAAGGGGTACTTATCACATTTGAAAGGGGCACTTTTAATAAGGGGAGTTGGCAATATAAGAAGGGGCACTTGTCAAAGTTAAAGGGGCACTTATTCGAAGGGGAAAGGCACTCATTAGAAATGAAAGGGGGAACTTGTAGAAGTGAAAATGGCACTTATCACAGGTGGAAAAGGGGGACTTTATTTGATATGAGAAAGGGCATTTAAGAAGTACAAAGGGGCATTTTCGTGAATAAAAACGGGCAATTTTCCTCGGCAAAAAGGGGCACTTTTCAGATGCTTGAATAATTGGGCAGGGGCTAGGGGAGCGCCATGTAATCCTTAGTTCCGGGTATTGCAATAAGCTTGGTATTTTCTATTCGTCATGTGGAATCGTGGAATATCGCAATTCAAAGTAGGAAGAACGCGGTGCCGTGTTTGAGATCGCTAAAAGATACGTATGGGCTATTGATTGCTGCGTTCTCTCATCTAAAAAGTTAAATTTCATTTGGATATGTCATAGAGCTAATTCCTTATCATTGTTTCATGTTATATTTGCATTGACATATAGTACATCTTAAATAGGATACGTATAAATATATATATTTATATGCACATGTTTGTAATTAAATAAATAAAGGCGAGGACTCACCATTTTGACCGATGGAAGAGAAATCCCAATTATTCGATAAAATCCAGTCGAGCAAAAGTTGATAGATTGTATGTTGTTCTTGCGATGTTGTCTTTACATCTCAAATAAAGTAAACTCTCAGAAGACAAAAAGTATTGAAAACGGGAAGCAAACATTCAAGAATACTACAGTTTAGGTTTACGAAAGATTTTGCTCATCTTCCTTGCAGTGTTGTCTTTATAACTCAAATACCGCACTTGTTCATCCAGCAGAACAATAGTTCTGTTAAGTTTTTCTTGCAATGTTGTGTTTATTCCCGAACTCCTCAAAAGGAAGCAAAACATGAATAAAAGAACCAGTATTACAAATAGTCTGTTTGTTTATTTTCGAAATTATGTTTATGCTCACAATACAAATTGCCTAATTCTGTTTAGACAGTGCACTGAGAAACGATGAACGCGTCTACTGAAACACTCGGAAATTGACGCTAACTTTCACGGGTTAATATTCAATATGCGGATGTCGCTGATCAGGAAGGTCTGCGTAGCGAGACACGCCCATCTCAAGTAACCAATCAACGCGAGGAACACTCGACACATCCCCGTCGTGCCCACCCCGACCGACCGCTTTGACGATCGAGTGTTTGAAAATATAGAAGTAAAAAACGTTTCTCTTTTATCATTTTACCCATTTCCTCTGAATGAAGTGTCTTTATTTTGCTCGCTCACTTCCCTCGCTTGCAAAACCGGAGGTCAAAGTTGATATCATGGTGCAATAAAAGACTATGACGTTAGCCTCGGCCTTGTAAACAACAAAAATGTCAGTAAGAGGCATTTTGAGAAATGTAAGGAAATTCTATCAAACCAATTAAATCTGATGTTCTTTTTCAGAATTTTTTATTTTGACGAGTGGAAACACTGCATGGTACACAAGCTTGGCATCTGATACAAAGGCTGCTTTAACTACAGAGAGATGTATCACAAATAACTAAACTGCCGTTTTGAAAGTAAAATTCGATGTCACACTTGTAAGAATTAGGGCATTTAATGCTAAATACTGTGATCATGAGGGGAAAACACTAGGAATTAGGCAAAGGTGACATAGCCGGAAATTCCTTGCAGTTTTCTTCAGAATCTGTAAAACTTTATCACGATGCTTCCGATGAATCTCCTGTAACAAAACAAAAAACTAAATCAAATCTAAATCTGTCTGAAAAGAGTCAAAACACCATGAGATGAACATTCTGTTTCTTTAGCAGTGCCGCAAGGGTCCATTCTAGGACTCCTTCTTGTCTTAATCTATGTTGATAATTTGGTTACGAAGGGTCAGACCTTATGATGATGAAGACACCCTCAAAATGATGTACTTATGATTTGTCAAATCGAACCCCGACTATTGCTATGAAAGTTGGAGGCTTAAATGAACACTGGACGCATAATCAAACTTACAAAAAGAGCGGCTAGAATAATAGTAACATGTCATGTGACTTTTATACGCCCTCAAAATAAAAATGTCGTTACATGAAATGGCTCCCATTCAACGATCGTGTGACGTCTTTAAATGTACTTGTATGTACAAATGTTTCATAATATGTTTGAGTTTGCTGACAATTCCCATCATTTTGGAAATTAAAACGTTATTTTGTTTAATCCCAAAGTTTGTAATATCCTTTTTTATTTGCAATCCTGTTTTATATACGATTTAATGTTCATTGTTCTCTAGCAGTGAGTTATTTACAGACATGACACACAAATCTTTTGTAATTGTATCATTGTTTTCAATTTATGTTCATCTATACTGTCTATCATGAGTACTTGTTTGGCGTATGTTCATGTGTAATATTGTTACCATGTTTCCCTCGGGAGATCAGCTAATTGCTGAGTGGGCTACCCTTGCTTAATATTTTGACATTGACAATGAATATGTGATACATAATTATTTGTCGAGGTGCGCTTTTCAGTGGATTTCATTCTCTCTCGTAATAGGCAAGCAGAATTTAATCAACGCTTTTAAGCTATAGAAGTAAAGGTCATACCTAAATGACGCAGGTATTTTGTTGTAATGAACCTTGGTAAAAAGGACACTCAATTTATAATGAAACTGTAGATGGAATTAATTTAGATGAAGTTAATGGTATCTAAAGGATTTGTATTCATTAACATTTCATATGATCAATACCGAAGAGATTTTGAAATTGATGCAATTAGTGGATAATTTTGTTATTGTTATGTATCAAAGTGAGTCAAACTTTTCATTAGAATTCATTTAGAGCTCATATTTCCTGATCATTTTGTGTTATATCCAACATCCGCAGCTAGTGCTAGAGTAAATTAGAGGACATGAAAATATATAATGGCGGATCTATATAAGAGGATGGGGGGGTGTGCCCGTAACAAAACCTTTTAAGTAAAAACGTCTTAATTAATTACACACAAAATAATTATGTAGCCAATGGATGTGCACCCGTCGGCAATTTTAGACCCTAAAAGACGCCTGGAATTTTCTTTTAGTACCAGTTTTTCTCGAACTTTACCCCCCCCTCCTCAAGAGAAAAGATGGAATGGCCACATACGTTTTTTTTTTTTTTACAGTTTTTTTTATTAGGTTAAAACATCTGATACATAATACAAATTAAAATGAAAAACATGTATTTCCAATATATCATTATCATAATACAAAATGATGATAAATATAGTATGAGTAAAAACCGAGATTATGGATTTAAAAAAACAAAGAAAGGCCACATACGTTTGCCATTTGTAAGGGGGCGTTATCCGAATATTTCCAGTGGGGGACGTTATAAACTCTGGGAACAGTTTTGCCGACAGAAAGCAAACAAGGGAAAATTTGTCGACTGATTTCATATTTCTGTTAAGTTAAATTACATAGTTCTCTTAATTTCTGTTTTGAATACTGTTGAGTAGAGGTAAAGTCTATATTATCCAATTCATATAGTATCCATTCCTACGTATACGTTTTATGTATAGCGAATTATCACTGTAGTAAGAAAGCGATGCAGAAAAGTAAACAAAATTCTGCCCAACGAGTAGAAAACACAGGTCCTCAGACTTTAAAATATATCAATGAGCATGAGAAAATATTCTTTGCTACTTTTTCGGCGTATATTGGTGACCAAAATCATTGGTCAAGAAAGCTCAGTGGTGGGGGTTGCGAAAAGGGGCGACAGTACAATTGAGGCTTGTACGATTTGCCAAACATGCCTCCCAAAAAGAAATAACTTCAATTCATATTCTTATTTTCATACTTATTAATTGATAGATTTATTGATTGATGCCTTTATTTATTCATTGTTTCATTTGGGGGGTAAAATAACAAATATGGTATTTGTCTTAATTTATACCCAATTCGATATTGCAATTTATTACCTCAAACATTGCCAAGACAACAAACAAGCAAGCCGTGATGTCATCTCATTTTTGTTACATGTCATTCTCTCAATTACCGTCACAAAAGGGTCTCTTACTTCATAAATAGGTCAAGTTTTAATATGTACCTTGGCATGCATGATACATCGTTTTTAAAATCTTACTTTGATGCCGCAAATTGAATGTATTCCGCCAATCGTGTTCTCTTTAACCGTAAATTATTTTGCGCTCATGGGCAAAGACGAGGGGAACGAATCGATGCCCCAGAACGAGTGCTAATCCCATGTCAATTCAGAAGTGCCAGTGGCGCCCGAGGCCATTGCATATTGTCTGTAGCCAGCAATGGAATCCCATTTGTTCCCGCATCCCTCAACGGGATTTACTGAGAATCTGATTTCATTTGAGAAGTTATGTTTGCCTTTGTATTGGAATTACTGTGATAGTGACGATAATAAAAATGCCAAACATTATACAATCTTTTATTTTGACGTTTGACGTACGTCCGCGCGAGCAGTGCATTGAAAATGTTTCCCTTCCCTGTTTTGCTCGTTTATACGCGTATTCATCTTAATTTTTAATTGGTAACATTTAAATGACTATATGTATATTATATACAAAGACAAACGCAACCATTATTCTTTTAGTTCCTTTCGCATTTTCGCTTGTGGTGCCCATAAAGTTGGAATAATTTTTTCTTACCTCTTTTCATGATAGACAAAACTTATATCTTCTCAGAACTTTATCGATCAATCTAAAGAGTCATGCCCTTTTCTCCCTTCTCACTTACATCATATTTCCACTCTATGTTATCTACATGTACCCCCCCCCTCTCCCTCCTCCTGTCCTCTTTCTCTCTCTCTCTTCTCTCTCTATCACTCTTTCTCTCTCTCTTTCTCTCTCTCTCTTTCTCTCTCTCTCTTTCTCTCTCTCTCTTTCTCTCTTTCTCTCTCTCTCTCTTTCTCTCTCTCTCTCTCTGTCTCTCTTCTCTCTTTTCTCTCTCTCTCTTCTTTCTTCAGACATTGATATAGGAATAACATTTATTTGGAATTTGATCATGTTATTTTTATATTGTCCCTGTAGATATTAAGTTCAAGTTCAAGTTCATTTATTCAAATCCACACAAAACATGATATAATCTTTTAAATATAAAAGAGACTGGTAATAGTACATTAAACAACATATTAACTTGATTACATCACATAATGAATGGTTTTAGGACCCCTTTAGAAGCTAAGCTTGTGAGCGGGGCCCTATAGTCCACAAAATACATACATTAACAATATATATGGCTAGGTGAATAAAAAGAATGTAACGTATATTCAAGGGATGGAAATACTAAGCTACAGAATATAGAACACACAAATACTCTCACACACACGCGCACACACAAACACACATACACAGCAAACACACTGATGAGTAGGTCCTCAGTGGTCAAAAAGCATTATTAAGATACAAAGAAAAAAATTAAGTCAGTCTTTCAAGTAGGTACGCTTTTGATAACCTTCTAAACCTAGAAAGAGTTGTACTATTTTTTTTATATCTTCAGGCAAACTGTTCCATTCTTTAATGCAAGAGATATGGAAAGAGGTCAGAGTGACATTTGTTCTAGCAAAAGGCTGATGAATAATTAAGACCCCTTTGACGTGTATTATAATTATGAATTTGTGAGTTCTGACGGAATAAATCTTTTAACTTACATTCATGAGGCATAGACTGAAGTTTAAACATAAACAATACGCAATTGAACTACACAAGTCCATTTAGTGGTAACATTCTCAGTCGAAGGAACAATGGAGAACTTGGATGTCTATAATTAGAATTAGTAATAAGCCTTATTGCCTTCTTCTGCAATACTCTCAACTTATCAATATGTGACTTAAAAGTGTTTCCCCAAGCAACATTACAATATGTCAAATAAGGAAGAATAATACTATTATATAATGTATCAACACTCTTTCGGGTAAAATAAATTTTAATCTAAAAACGACACCTACACTTTGGGACCGTGACAACTTTGTGCATACAACATCTAAATGATTTTTCCAAGATAAATGCTCATCCATAGTTTTAACCCTAAGAACTGAACATTTTCACTAAGCGCAACATCATGTCCTCCAACATTAAGAAAAGTAATACCATCTGGAAGCTTTTTACCCTTTGAGCGAAAAATAACACATTTGGTCTTTTGAACATTGAACAATAACTAAGATCTAAGATGTGGTACATTTATGTCTTGTCTTGTCTTGTCTTTTCTTTTCTTTCGAATAGTTAATTTATGACATCCAATTCTCTGTTTTAAAATTGAGACATCTGATACATAGAGATCTACATGTACTATGTGAGATCTGTGAATAGATGACACCGTATGGGACTGACGATGTCAGTACAGATCGGTCCAATTCCCACTTTTGCATATTATGCATAACTTTATCTACTTTGTAACACAGCATTAAAAATAAAATGTAGCTCACTTATTTATTGTAGCAACAAGCAGTTGATATATTTAGTATAGTACTATACTACTTAGCCCAAATAACTTGCTGCACCTTTACTCACTAAAAATGTGAGTTTTTGCAGTAAACAGGGAGTGGCATTGATATTTAATTATTATGCAGAAAAGCTGGATGGTCTATCAATGGCATATCCAGTCATATCCAGGTCTATCAATGGCATAACCTTGACCTCAGGAGGAACAATATTTCATATGTTTATACTTTTATTGAAGAATCCACCTTGCTTTGCACAGTGAGGGGTGGGGATCATTCGTAATTACCTATGTTGATACTATGGTCGCAATGACAATTTTTGTTGTGCATTTTTTGTTACTTACAGTGATTCCCTGATCTACTAACTATTACATTAAAAAGTTGCTGCATGTCTTTTTTTTTGTCTTTTTTTTTTGGTCAGAAATCTGTCAAGAGGGGCAAACTGCCCCCCTTACCCCTCTTTCAAATACGCTAGTGTGGTCTATCAGATGTTACTAGGTTATATGATAGTTTGTTTGATTGATTTTATTTCTGCGTTCAAAGTTAAGTGTACCGGACTGTAAATCACATGGTTCACAGTTCAAGTCCCGCCACGGCACTAATGTGTTATGACAAGACATTATTCTACATTTGACACTCTCCACCCAAGTGTTTAATGCTACCCGATAGGATGCCAACGTTAATGTGGTTGGATTGGCATGTGCGCGCTTGTAAAATGGTGCGGAACGCCTATGTGCACTATATTATGTACGGATCAACAGTTGAATCCAATGACCATGAAACAAAGTAGAAACCTAGTATTAAGCACTGTACAAATGTGAATATTATTATTATTATACATTGTAATTATTATAATTATTATTATTATTATTAATATTATCATCATTATAATTATTGCCATTAATGTGATTGTAATTATAGACAGATCCTGGGCATTACAGTAAACGTATAGTCTACTATACTGAGTACATGATTTATAATAACTACTGGTCTCTTTTTGTTCGAAAGTTCACCCTATATATTTTTATTTTCTCTCAATGAAATTATACAAAGTGGCATTCGAATTGTTCATTGTGGAGGTTTTAGATTCAATTCTCAAGAAATATAGAGAGCGAAGGCGTTAAATCTCTGAAAGCATATTGAATGAATGCCCTTCTTCTCGTTCTCTGATGACAGCTTTGTTTTGTCTCAATGACATTGTACATGTACAAAATGACATTTGATTGCTTGTCTGTTGAGATTTCATATTGATTCTTGACAGGAAAGCATTTGATCTGTACAGAGCCAGAAGGGCATTAACTCTGTGTTAAAGTATGTGAGTCTAATAACACCCTTCTGGCTCCAAACAGACGATTTATTGAGAATCAAAATTTGATTCTGAAGAAATTTTTATAGTCAAAAGGGAATTAACAGTATGAATTAACGCCGTTCTTACCCTCCGCAGACAATATTTTCTTCTGGAGGTTTCAAATCGGTATCTCAAGAAATGTTGAGAGTCAGAAAGGCTTTATACTCTAGATGAAAACAGACTAAATAGTCTTTAGTCTTAAAGGCGCACAATCCCGCCAGTGTAGTTATCGCTGCTCTAGTCACTCGCCATCGGAACATGCCATCTGCGTAAGAGCTGTATTCTGTTGGTGTCAATAGGCAGCTAGCACCGTCCGTCCGGCAGTGCGTACGTATTTTGAACGCCCTCTGGAATACGGGGAACGTGCGTCTTTTAAGTCTGAAGAGCACTCGGAAAAGCTACTAGCAAACTGCCTTCTTAGTCTGTTGATATTTTTATTTTGTTCCAATGAGATTGTACAAAATGAAAATTAATTACCTACCTGGTGTTTTCTGATATGATTCTGAAAAAAATGATGATTGAATGTACATGTAAAAATGTAATATGATCATTGAATAGCATTCTTATATCATGGATGAATATCCTGGTATGTATTGTATTGTGTGTTAATTATGAAATGTAATGTATGTAAAACAAATTTAGTAAGAATATATATTTTTTAGTATACTGTGTATGTATCTATATCAAAGTATGGCAAAGCACTGTGTTCTGAGTCAACTCGATTTGAAGCTTTTGCATTAATTTGTATTAATATTTTCATTTTCAGGAAGTGGTATGTTATGTTTAATCAATTGTAATATGACTCCCATTGGTGCTTGCCCTGCTTCATGCTCTCTTACTGACCTTATGTTGGGATATATTTTTTAGGGCCATACTGTATACTAGAAGCAGTACCGCAAAATCCCCTCTAGCGCCATCTCAGGTCAGCTGTAGGAGTATGGTCCCGTAAATCGCAGCGCTGTTGGTCCTCGCATCGAGTCCTCTGCCTGTGAAGCGGATTTGAGGTTAAGCGTTTTTTTTTACCGTTTTTTAGAAAAAAATTTTGAATGAATAAAACAAAATATGCATTAAAAACTGGGAAATATCAGCCCAAAGAGGGAGAATAAAATAAAATAAAAAATAAAAAATTAATACATTAAAAACTGAAAAATATCAGCCTAAAGAGGGAGGAGAAAAAAAAGAAAGAAAAAAAAAAGATTTCGGACCGACCGACCCATGTTTCGGCACCTAAAGGGCAATACATCATCTTGTTTAAAGGCCTTATGAGACGTGTTAAAGGTAGTTTGTACATAGGGAGCTTTAATTACATTAAAGAACGATGTAAATATTGTTTTAATATATGTTAATATATATATATATATATATATATATATATATATATATATATAAAGAGAAAAGGAAAAGGAGAGAGAGGTGTGGGGGACTGATGTATATATTCCTTTAGTCATCGTTCGTCGTGTTGCAACCTTCACATTATATTAGAGCAAGTGATTAGCTACAATAGAATAGGAGGAACAATAACTGGGCCATTCATTCTCCTGATTAATAGATCCTATTCTCATAAGGCGTTTAAAAAAAATATGTTGTATTGCCCTTTGCGACCGACCCCAAAATCTTGAAATCTACGGTCGGATATTTTAAACAGTTTTTTTTTTACCGTTTTTTTAGAAGAAAAAAATGTTAAATGATTAAAAAAAAATATGTATTAAAGCATTCAAAACTGAGAAATATCAGCCCAAAAAGGGAGAATAAAATAAAATACAAAATACAAAATTAATACATTCAAAACTGAAAAATATCGGCCTAAAGAAGGAGGAGAAAAGAAAAAAAAAGATTTCCGACCGACCGACCCATGTTTTGGCACCTAAAGGGCAATACATCATCTTTTTTTTAAAGGCCTTATGCATAGTCCAGAATCTTGCCGGGTTCTTTATATTCCCGACAAACACTTGATTCAAGCCGCCGCCGATGGCGTTATCAACGAACTCATAATTTTGCCCACCAGCCCACCCTATTTCGCGGGCGTCCTTATTTAAGGATCGCGCCATCTTCGGATATGGCAGCAGGAGGTCGCATTGCGTTGGTGTAGTGGAGATGAAAATTAAATAGGCCAGATTCTGGACTAGGTTAATATATGCACTGTTGACAAGTTAATCAGATAGCGCGCTGTGCAATGCACTTTATGCAAGGGCAGAGAGTTCATCACTTCAATATCGCGTTAATGTTACTGCAGACTGACATATGTAAATGGGAATGTCACAGTGTATAAAACGTTTAGTACATACCATGCTCAAAGACAAGAGAGGTTGTGCACATGCAGTGCTTTGCCATACCTCTGTCAACCTGTCTTTACGCAGGTGCGGATTCAGGGAGGGGGCGAACGGACCTTGGCCCTTCCCCGCAAAAAAGAGGGAGAGAGAGAGAGAAGGAAAAGAAGGGAAAGGGAAAGAAAGAAGAGGAAGAAGAAAAGAAAAGGGGAAAAAGAAGGAGATCGGGGGCCGAAAGGGCCTTGCCTCCCAGGCTGTTGCCTCCCCCATCAAAAAAAATAAGAGAGAAGGAAGGAAAGGGGAAGAAGGGGGATATCAGTTACAATTTTTCCGCCAACAAGTTGTGGATCGGGGGGCCATATGGCCCTTCCCCCCCCCAAAAGAGAATAATAATAATAATCTTTTAAAGTCCACTCCAAATTTTATTAAGTTAAACCGAAAATGGAAATTCTTTTTGCCCAATTGATCGTGAGCCCGGCAGCCACTGAGCAGCGCCAGATCGACATTGCTCTATCCCCTTATTGTTGAACGCCAAACAAGGTAGCAGCAACTCCCATCTTTTAACGTCTTTTGGTATGACGCGGGGTTCGAACCCCACGACCTCCAGGTTGTGAGGCGGACGCTCTACTGACTGAGCCAACACACCGGAGAAGGAAGGGAAAGGGAAAGAGGAGAGCTAAAAGGGAACAAAAAAGAGGAAGAAGAAGAAATAAAAAAGGGTGAAAAGAAGTGGAGATCAGTTGCGATTAATCCTGCCAACAACGTGTGGATCGGGGGGGCCGAAAGGTCCTTGCCTCCCCCAAACCTAAAAGAGAGAGAAGGAAGGGAAGGGAAAGGGAAAGAGAGAAAGGGAAAGGAAAAAAAAAGAGAAAGAAGAAAGGTAAGGGAGATCAGTTGAGGTTCTTCCCGCTAACAAGGTGTAGATCGGGTGGGGGCTTGAGGGCAGTTGCCCCCAATGAAATTCAAACGTGGTATATTTCTAATTCGATACCGGTGATCTACAAAATGTTACTGAAATTACATAATTTTCCAAGACTTTTCCTCACTTTTTAGTAAATTATACTTTTGTATGCGTTTGTTTGTTGGAAAATTACAAATTCCTAAATTTACAGTCAGGCAAGAAATATGCTTATTTAGAGGCCTACATGTCAAGGCCAGCGAGACGGCGGGGCTCGGGGGCCTCGAGCCCCCTCCCCTCCACTTGTTTGAAAGAGTAAATTAAAGAGAAATAGAATGAAAGAGAGAAGGAAAGAATGAATAGTGACCTGCCAGTGTCAGAAAATAATGATGTTTCAAAATATGCTCATCTGTTTATGACCGTGATTAAATGCCTAAAACCCCTGAGCTTCCGGGGCTCGGGGCTCTGCCCCTGGATTCCACCTAAGGCCCTAAGGCGGGCCCCTTGATGCTTATATGACCGTAATTTAATGCCTAAAATCCCTGAGCTTCTAGGGGTTTCGCCCCCTGGACCCCACGCAAATGTGTGTCCTGCCAGTGTCACTAATAAGGTATCAAAGAAATGCTCATCTGACCGTAATTAAATGCCTAAAATCCCTGAGCTTCCGGGGGCTTCGCCCCCTGGATCCCTTTCGGGAAATGCCAGTGTCACAAATATTTTCAAGGTATCAAAATATGCTCATCTGACCGTAATTAAACTCCTAAAACCCCTGAGCTTCCGGGGGCTCTGCCCCCTAGACCTTACCAGGGGCCCTAATGCGGGCTCCTGAATGGTCATCTGACCGTTATTAAATGCCTAAAATCCCTGAGCTTTTGGGGGCTCCGCCCCCTGGACCCCGCGCCAATTAGTGTCCTGCCAGTGTCAAAAATAAGGTATCAAAATATGCTCATCTGACCGTAATTAAACTCCTAAAACCCCTGAGCTTCCGGGGGCTCTGCCCCCTAGACCTTACCAGGGGCCCTAATGCGGGCTCCTGAATGGTCATCTGACCGTTATTAAATGCCTAAAATCCCTGAGCTTTTGGGGGCTCCGCTCCCTGGAACCCGCGCCAATTAGTGTCCTGCCAGTGTCAAAAATAACGTATCAAAATATGCTCATCTGACCGTAATTAAATGCCTAAAACCCCTGAGCCTCCGGGGGCTCTGCCCCCCAGTGGCGGATCCAGGGGCCCGGGCCCCTCTAGCAAAAAAAAACAGGTAAAAACACCCCTTTTTGAAAAAAATGAAAGTGGGCCCCCTCCCCTTGCGCCGAAGGGGGGGGGGGTGGCGGTGGAAAAAATTACCCCTCCCGGAGGGGAAACAATTTTTCGGGTGCCAATTTTTTTTCTTTGCTCACTACGTGGTCGCTACAAATCACATGACGGCTGTGTTTGTACTTTGTAGTGTTTTTAAAGAATTGTTCAACTTTAATCGCCGCAGCCCATTGCCTAAACAACTCTGGTTGCTTTTCCTTGTTAGGAATCGAGTGAAAGGACTTCTCGAGCCTCTTTCCCGGAGGCATTTGGCAGCACACCATCTTCTTTGCGATAAGTACACACAAGCATGTACGGCGGAAGGGCGCATATCTGGGCAATTCCTAATGCAGTTACCCGCTGACACGTCACAACTCGGCAGGAGTACGTATAGGCTTAGGCCGTGAAAATGGCGATTCCCTATGCGGTACACGAGCAGACGACGCGTGTCATTAAATATTTAATAAAACCACCTCAGAAGGCTCGAATGAGCGAGTTTTTATATCAAACATGATTTAATTTTGCTCTGTACAGGATTATGAGACATAAAGGGCTGAGTTTTATTCTCCTTTACTATTGAAGAAACAGTTACTGAATTAAGTAATTGCATAGAGGGAGGTAGCTATTACTACTTGTTACAGTATTTGATACATTCATTTCATAGGGTGAATATTCAAGGAATAATCTTACAGCAATGAAAAGCTACATAATGTAGCTTTTTCCATTAACATTCATCCGTTGATCTATTAAACTCTTTATTTCTTTTATTGCAATGCCAATTTGTCCATGGCAATGATTATGTAATGAAACATCCCTCAATGGGAAAAAGCGTAGAATTACGTGTAATTGTGTATTTTAGGCATATCAAAAGCAATATTTTTTACAAAGACCCCGACAAAAAGCAACATGGAAGTTTGATGAAATAAACATTAAAAAAACGATCTTACGTCTACAAATTTGCGAAGTACACAATGCATAATTTTCACGGTAGCGTATGCATCAAAGTACTAGTAGATTACAGTACACACTACACAGTGACTTCAGAATATCATACAACCCACTCTGCTAATGTACTATATGGGCTTCAAACACTTCTAAAGACGTATTTTGTGTGATTTTTATGACCACCTTAGACATGCATCAAACTGTAGAGCTTGATTATGAAGTCCCGTTTACTGAACCTGCGTTGTGAAGAAGGGCTTTGAGCCATTCCGATGGATAAGGAATATTGTGAAACCTGCATGTAAACATGCTTTTGAAGACGACCTTGAAGCAGGGATGCCGCGCTGCGTAAATCATAGGATTCAAACAGTTAGGGAGAATCACAAGACCGGCTAGATATGCTGTGTGTAAGCCAAGGTGTGGTGAGTACAGATTCAGTGCGAAAGGCAAAACACAGATCAAGAAGACTACCACAATAAGAGCCAAATTTTTGGTAATATTGATCTGTTTGATGCTTGGACCCTTCCGCGATGACTGCTTGTTGGTTCTGTCATCGATTGCCAGGTTGTCACTGGATTCTCTCAGCCTGCTGCTTGTTTCGATGACATGTCTCCGGACAAAGCAGTAGATTGCAACGTAGCAGAAGAATATGATGAAGGTACAACCAGAGAAGATGATTGAGGCTATACTTTGAAAGATGATAGCGAAAGGATGTTCCAAATCCCACAGACAGGATCTGAAGTTGGGATCATACACTATACCACCCGTTGCGGGAATCAGCTGAGGCATCACCAGAACTAGGAATGGAAACAGCCACAGCAGTGCTACAATGATGGCATTTCCACGATGTGTGTAGATCTTCTGTTGTACTCTCTTACCCTTAGTGATAATAATGTAACGGTTGACTGCAATTGCAGTTAGAGTCAGGATGCTAGTTGGGTTTGACCAGATGAATATCGTTCCCACTAGATCACACATCCCTTTCCCGAAAGGCCATCCAGACTCAGATAGCACTGAGATGCCTTGGAATGGCAGAGAGACAGATGCGATGAAATCAGATATAGAGAGACTCACCACAAAAACATTGGTGGAGTTCTGGAGGTCCTTGGAGAGGGAGACGGCCAGGAACACCAATAAGTTACCTATCATACCAAGTATTCCTATGGTGATTCCCAAAGAGGCAATGATTGTAACATGTGTTTGACTGGTGTAGATCAAGGGTATGGTTGGTTCTGCAGTGGTAGTAACATTCAACGTGCTCCCCATTATGTCTGTTGTCAAGGATTCCATGACTCACATGCAGGCTGGTATTCCTTAAGACAAAAATGTACACCGAAAAATATGTAAAATTACAAATTACAAAACAAGTAATTAAGAATCATTACAATAGTTTGTATATTGAAAACATTCCAAAACATAGATTTATGTTTCTTAAGTCAATCATTCGAAATATGTTCTCTCTTACCCGTTCGTGAGTCAAGATGATTTCTGCCACACAGATCTATTTTCTTTTTTTCCAGCTAGAATTTAAAATGATTTGGAGTCTTTAAAACATTTTAGTATGATGTTGTCTAGTGGCCAGTCACTGTATGAATACCTTCATCACAGACTTTAAGTACGTTAGTAGCTTAGGTAGGACACTCTGTATGACTTCTGAATTTCTCATTATTGCTCAATTGGTGGTTAGGAGGAAAATTACTCACGATGCTTGACTGCAATCTGTGTCGTTCTTCCTGTGTATGTCCTACACATCCTACACATCCGATAACAAACTGCATCTAGAACAGGAACTGCTTTTTGATTGGATCACCAAAATATCGGAAGTGTCAGACCATCATGTAAAATTCGCTCTTGAAATATTTTGTATAGAAGTTATCTGTTAAAGATACTATGTCCCTTTTGCAGCCAATATCAAATTATGTAGAACTTTGCAGGAATTATGAATATGTCATGTATGTCTTATCTGTGAAATTTAAACATAAGCAGTGTCCTAGTATTCAAACTATGCAAGGAAACCCGTTTACCTTCTAGACTTCACTGTCAGACACTATTGAGTGACTGACTGACATATTTTTTTTCTTTGGTAATAACATACATAAAATGAGCTGTAACAGGTACATAAGCATTTGTCTACATCAATAACCCACTACTTGTAATGGCCAAAATTAAACTGATTCAATCTTTGTGCAGCACAAAACGTACGACCATTCGGTAAAAGGGTCTGAGAATCAGACTATTACTTAGGTGATTGCAATCACTTTAGTCGATTCGACAGCTAATGGTCGTTTTTCTCCCACTAAAAGCCATTTTCAAGTCCTTTCGTTTTGAGGGAAGTTCTAAATTAATAACATACATAAAATGAGCTGTAACAGGTACATGAGCATTTGTCTACATCAATAACCCACTACTGTAATGGCCAAAATTAAACTGATTGAATATTTGTGCAGCACAAAACGTACGACCATTCGGTAAAAGGGTTTGAGAATCAGACTATTGCTTAGGTGATTGCAATCACTTTAGTCGATTCGACAGCTAATGGTCGTTATTTTCCCACTAAAAGCCATTTTCAAGCCCTTTCGTTTTAAGGGAAGTTCTAAATAAGTATTGTATTTCAAATGCCCGGGCTTTGGAATTTAACCTTTTCATTGTTTTGGACCTTTTTTGACCTGCAAATGGGACATAGTACCTTTAAGTCATGGGTGTCGATCACGGGGGATGGGGATATATCCCCCAATATTTCAGGTGGGGTGGCCTGTACAATCATCCCCCAATAATTCACCATCAAAAAAAAAAAAAAATGAAGAGAAAATTAACGATGAGAGCCCGATGAGAGTATTTAATGGTTATTACTCGCAAGATGACCATCAATATACACATTATGCTATCTCATTTTCATAATACATACATATATAAATAGAAAACGAAGTAAATGAGACAACCGTATATGAGACAAGAATAAATTGAATTCTCGCTCATACGGCTTCATCAGGAATCGATGAATTTATTCAATTTATTCAATCAACAGCATCATAGAAATGCAGTGCGCCAAATGCAAAGCCGCAGCGTTAAAGAGCAACAAGCTAAATGTTAAGCGCGAAGCGCAAAAGTGCAAAAAAGAAGTAGAGAGTGGGAGAGAGAGATAATGAGAGACAGAGAGGATAATAACCCAGGTAGCAAGCCCATGTGGGACCCACTCTGAAACTCTCTGAAACATAAGCCCCATATGGAAAACCATCTGGGGCCCTAAGGCATCTGCACCCAAGAAGGATATGGGACCCATATAAGACAGATGGGACCCAGATGGGACCCATACCAAACTGGGCCCAAATGGGTATGCCCAGCTTAATCCCATCTGGTACCCATATTGGTTAACCCAGATATATCCCATGTGGGTTAACCCAGATTTTCCCCATGTGTTACCCATATGGGCATATTCATATTCTACCAATATGTGTACGCCCAGCTCATTCCCATCTGGAACCCATAAGGGCTGGCCCGGATAGATCCCATATGGGTTACTAAATATTGGCCCCATATGGGATACATAATGGGTTCCATTTAATAGCCCAGATGGCACAAGTGACCCAGATCATCCCCATATGGGCCCCATATGGGCTTGCTACCTGGGAAAAAGGGAAAAGGGGAAGAAACGGGCAGAAGAAAAAAGGAAGGGGGAAGAGAAAAGGAAGAAAGACAAGAGAAAGAGGGATATATATATATATATTCCAGCATTTCTTTCAGGGAACTGATGTGAATGGGCGATGAAAAAAGAGGTTGACTTTAAAGTAACCTACAATGAAATATTGCTCATGTTTATTTCTTACAATGTCAAAATTACTTTACGGGATCCCCCTCCCTAAAAGGCTTAGGCATGTGTGATGGTAGGTATGAGGTTAATGCATGATCAGGAATTAGTTGAGTGGATGGAAAAGAAGTGAGAAATAAGCTGAAAGAAAGATGGAAAATTGCCATGGAATGATGGAAGGCAATGTGAGACAGGCCCAACATGTTCTAAAACAAGTAATAATATTCAAGAATAGTTATAATTTCTTTCACCTAGGAGTTCTTCAAAAACTAATTAAAAACGAGTAAATAATCAATGTCACATTATTAATAGGGCTTAAAAGGAAAGTGAAAAGAAAAACAAGAAACAAAAAAGATTGAATGAAATTTGGGACCTTTTGTTTATAACACCCTTCCAATAATAATGCATCTTCTAAGACTGGTTAGAGTTTTTGAGAAAAAAATAGTGCTCTGGTCAGGGTCTTAGGGGAATATTATGCTTATATTTTAGAGCGTATCTGGTATGATACAGGGGCGGATCCAGCCGGCGGCAAGGGAGGGGGCCTAAAAAGGGGCCCACTTCATGCGAAAATTTGAAAATCGTGCCGGTTGATTTTTCGCTCAGTGGGGGTAGTGAGCAAAAAAAAAAAAATTTGGCACCCGAAAATTTTTTCCCTCCGGAAGGGTAATTTTCACACCACCCCCTTGGGCGCCAGGGTAATGAGCACAATTTTTTTGGGGGCACCCGAAAAAAAAATTCCCTACGGGAAGGGTTATTTTCCACTGCCACCCCCCCTTGGGCGCTAGGGGAAGGGGCCCAACTTCTTTTTTTCAAAAAAGGGTGTTTTTAACTGTTTTTTTTTATAGGGGAGGGGGCCCGGGCCCCTGGATCCGCCACTGGTATGATAAGTATATCTGGGTGAAGAAGGAGATAATGGAAGTATGTTGTTTGGTAGTTGGAACGTAAGTTTTATATCATGTTTTTAAGAAACAGACAGTTTGTATGAGATCAGGGTCCCGTATTACAAAGAGTTGATATCAATCGCAACTTATTTGCGATCGATATCAATCGCCACCATGTACATAAGTGATAGGAGACTGCAAACTTGCGATTGAGTGGAGGACTTACGATTGATTTGGATCAATCGTAACTCTTTGTAAGACGGGGCCCAGGAGTGGAAATTTTCTGTCATTTTGAGAACCAAATTTTGCATCAGTGATATTCTATTTCAATGAATTGAGTTTCCCGCAGAGAGGATTCAGTTGGTTTAATTAAAGAAGAAGAGAGTCAAATGAAGAACCAAAAGCAATATGTTTTTCATTTACTATTGAGACCTGTGTTTTTTTTAGATCTCCTTACACAGAATATTGGAATGGGTTTTTCACGATGAATGTTGTTTGGAGACATCAATATTCATAAAATGTATGTTTCTATCACCAGGAAATAAAGAATTTTCTGTCTACATGAACCTTTCCTGGTTGCTTATTAATGCATTTGCCCACTGGTAACATAATACTTTCACAAGTTGATATCCCTCACCATTGGATTTTTTGTGGTAATGTCTAAATTTCGTTTAAAAATAGATGATATCAGTCTGGTAGGCCTACACTGCAGGCAAGAGTCAGGACTAACATTTAGCATGTTATTAATTTTATTACCACTCTTATATTCTCTGAAATGTTATCTTTATTGAGGGTGACTTGAAAAAGTTAATAACTTGGAAGGGAGGGTGCAACCTGCCACACGCTTCTACCTCTTGGTTGCTTTGATCCATTGCCGAAAATATTTTGGCACCTATCATCCCCAACCACGGATACAAATCGACACCCCGTGCATGTGCCTTGAAAATACATGTATAATATTTATTGTCTTCAACATGTTTACTTTTTATGAGCTGATTTTGTCCAAATTTCTCTTGTTTGTAGCTGTGTATTAAGATTTGGATGATTGTACTGTGAAAGGTAATATTTAACGATTTGACAAAGTCAAGATATTTTATTGTAAACTTGTTTCAAGAATTTGGGGGGAAATGTACCCGAGAACGTTATGGAATCTAATAAGCGTTCAGTGGAGGGAGATTTATATTCACTTCCAATAATACAAATTTTCTTTAAAATCAAAACCATCATTACAAATAATATATTTTAAATGACTTCCGTGAGGTTGTCAATACCCCTTTAAAACTTGTCTTCCTATAAACATTTGGACTTGTGCTTTCTGAAATACACGTTGTTTTCTATGTAATTAACTTTCCATTCCAATACAGTACATGCGTTTTTGATTTATCATTGCTGTTCTCAGAATGCTATCAAATAAATTTCATACTTCCTCATCCAGCTGTTTGTTGACATAGTATTCTCAAAAGTTCAAGAATCTTTTAATGGATGAGTGTGAAATAAATTAAAGGGGAAGTCCACCCTGATAAAAGCAGAAAACTAGAGAAACATATTAATGAAAGTTTGAGCAATATCCGATTGAAAATTAGGAAAGGTGAATTTTTGAAGTTATAGTCGGTGAAATACAAATTGGCACCGACTGTGACGTATCTTGGGAGGTCCTCTCCAGTATGTTATGTACAGAAAACGTAATAAACTTCTTAGTTATTGATGAAGGAATAGAATTTTTTTATACAGGGTTTGTATAAAAACATATTTGCAATGATAATATTTAGGTTGCCTGTATGACTGGAACTTTTCTATAGGGAAGAAATACAGAGCAAATGGGAGGGGAACTCGCAAGATAATGTTAAAGAGTTACCAATTTGTATTTGATTGATCGCAACTTCGAACTTCGAAACTTTCAATGACCTGCTCCTCTCATTTTTCTGCTACTATTAAAACCAACTCAATATCAGGGAGGACTTCCCTTTAACAGAATTCATAAGCAGGATATGAACTTATTAGAATGCCATCTGTCTGTTGTATTTTTCACTCCTCAAACAGTGTTAAATGTAGAGGAAAATATCTATGAAAGCAACCCCTAACAAGGAAAGCATTTCAATAGGTCCACTTAACTTTTTTTCTCTGAGTCAAATCTGTTTATCACTAACTCAGAGATTTCTGGCTTCTATGCATGTGTAGGATTTCATCACGTACGATGTAGGTCATTTTTATATTTTAAAAAATCTTGTATGTATAGAATGTATTAAGTCTTCAAAGTTTAATGCTATGGTCCTTAATATGGGAGTCGTCGCCACCTTCGGAACAAATAAGTTTGTTTTTTGTTTGCTGGTTGTTTGTTTTTCCGGATTTTCTCGGGGGGACAGTGAATGGCTCGTTAAAACAATCAAACCAACAAACAAATTGAAACTCTCACATTTAATTCTATGTACCCTTAATTGATTAGAAGTAAATATAAGAATACTAGATAACACAAGATTACAAGCCTACACATTATTTACATGCGACTGTTAGATTAGATAATTATCATTTCTTTAAAGAAAAAAAAAAGAAAGAAGAAAAAGAAAGGAAGAAGGAGAAGAAAAAGATGGAGAGAAGAAGAAGAAGAAGAAGAAGAAGAAGAAGAAGAAGAAGAAGAAGAAGAAGAAGAAGAAGAGAAGCAGATGAAAAAGGTGAAGAAGAAGAAGGAGAAGGAGGAGGAGAAGAAGGAAAAAAAACGCTTACTCTCAATTTAATAATTGCACAATGTCAGAACAAACTCATTGAAAAGTCAATATAGAAAGGGAGAGAGAGAGAAAGAGAGAGAGTGGAGAAGAAGGAAGGGAGAGACGGGTTGCAAAAATAAACATTCAACCTGTATTTAACAAGAGCTGAATGCATAAACCGTACAGATTAAAAACACCACCAAAAGTCAGAAAACGAAAAAAAAATATGAAAGAAATTCATGTCGTGATAACCCAAGCTGAAACTGCGCTAATATACATTCACAAAGCTGTACTGCTAAAGTTCCAAGGTCCACTTGCAACAAATGTAGTGGGGGCGACTACATTTTTGATATTGTCACGCGATCGAAGTTAAAGGGATAGTTGAGGGCAAATTAATGCCCTTCAAAGTGCATGGTTATTGCTCTTTTTCTTATTTATGACATTTCTAGTGCCCTTTTAGAACCTAAAATGTGTGAATTTAGATTGAATACGATCATACTAATTGAGCTCCACTTTCAAAATTTCAAACAAAGATGATTTTGTCATTTAAATTGTATACGTGCTCTTTCAATTTTGACACTCAGTTTTTCATTATCTCACAACAAAAATATTTGTTATAGCGCCCTCTGCAACAAAACTCAACTACACGACAAACTAATATGATGCAGCTTAATTGAGTCTGGGTGATTAGACTAATCAATAATTTGAGGCTGTGAATTTGATTTTGAATCCATAGACTGGTCGATTTTTACACGAAGTTTACAAGAAGTTATGGACATCGGTGATATTCTCTCATTCCAGGTACATGTGTATTTATATTTTTTCAGTGACATAACGTAACGGCGTGTAATACTCTCGTATATTTACTTCGAATAGACATGTGCAATTCGCTAAAACTAATTGTAGGCCTAGTCCCACACATTGTTTATTCTGTAACTTGGAGGACAACTCGAGACATTGTCGTTTGATTTTATGAATTTTCGTCGCAACTCACATTCATACATGTACGAGCAGTGGCGGATCCAGGGGCCGGGGCCCGGGCCCCTCCCTAGCAAAAAAAAACAGGTAAAAACACCCGTTTTTTGAAAAAAAGAAGATGGGCCCCTCCCTGGCGCCCAAGCCCAAGGGGTGGCGGCACACATAGCTGCAACGCTATCCCGGCTGTGTAATAAAAGAGGCAACACTGTGCGCTGCACATAAACCCAACATTTTTCAGATCCTGCTGTAGGATACTGTCAAATGCCTTTATACATAATTACATGGGGTAACACTACTACCAAATAATGAAGTAATGGAACTTACAAGTTTCGTTGGTGAAAATTTCCAGGGTTTCCAGATATCTGAGCCTACTTTTTACCGGGAAATGATCTCGTAGTCAGCTAACATGCGCCATTTTCCAATTTAATGACGTATTTACAAAATGAAAGTACGGCCCTCTACGCCCGATTACAGCGCTTCCTCGCTTGGTGTTAGGGACGCGATCGGTTGTTATTAGCTTAGTCTCTGCGTACGAGCGTTTTCAGAGTTTAGTATTAAATATAATTATGTACATGACTCTGCAGCAGACGCGTACGCAGCGGGGGGGGAGGATTTGGGGGTCAATTTATGTATACTTATAAAAAATAATATGTTGCCATCTGTTTTTCATGAAATGTTTTTTAAAAATAGCTCAGTCCATAATTACCAAACAAGACATTCGGACGATTTTCATTTACCTCTCTTGCGGACCATCTTAGCTCAAAAAACGTTTATATATGAAGGTCCAAAGTTTTGGAATTCTTTAAGTAATGAAATAAAAAATGCTCCATCGATTAATACTTTTAAGAAAAAATTGAAATTGTTTTTATTACAATCATATCAACCTCATTATATGTTGTTGTTTTTTCTTTTTTCTTTGAATCATTCTCTACTCGCTGACTCAAAATGTAATTTGATATATCATATTGTGCCTTCTCAAGCTTATTTCCTTTCTAACGCGCATCTCTCTTTCCTCATTTTCCTCTCAACCCCACATGCACCTCATCATTTTATATTATTTTATGTACCCCCGATCTCTCTCCTTTTGGGGGCATTATCTTCTCTTTGTATTGTATAACCGTATCCTCCCATGTTTGTCATGTAAAGTACTGTCTTGTCCGTTCTCGTCTCTGTTGGCATCCCCATTTTCTTTATTTTGTAGTTCCTTTTGTAGTTAAGAATTTGTTAATTTAATTAATCATTATTCTTAAGTATCATTTAGGGTGTCCACACTTGTACAAGCATTGCTTTTTAGTGGACCCCTCTGTTTCCAATATGTATTCTTAAATTGTTGTAAATTTTTAAAATTGATTTTTGTATTGTTTCGTTGGAAACATAAATAAATTGAATTGAATTGAATTGAACCCCCCTCAAATGTTTGTATGTGTGTGTGTTTCGGAGCAACCCCCTCATTTGTTTTCAAGTGAAAAAAAGTTATTATTTTTTTTTTTTAATTAGTCGTTGAGAAATTTTTCCTCAAAAACTGGACATTTATTTATATTATTATTATTTGAGTAAGGAAATCCTTTGAAATTTAAAAACTTTTAGGATTTTGCACGCCTTGGGTTGAAAAATTGCATGTGTCATTCGTTTGGACTGCAGATCACTGTAAAGCTTGGGATTTGTTCAATAAGTTGTTTGAAATCTCGAAATGAAATATAAAAACTCAAAATAGTTCCTTAAAGAGGATGGCAACGGATATCGGTACGTGCACTGTTGAGCAAATGTACACTCTTCAAATTGAGAATAATAAAATAAGCGATACCTTCAGCATGTATAAAAGAATGGTTACGCGAGAGAAAATGTCTGTACTGGTCTATGGGATTTCTTCTCGCAACGTTTTCAGCGATAACTGAAATAAGCAACAATTTCATAGTACCGTTGCGTTCGCTGGTGCCTTCATCTACGTGGAAAGCTAATACGAAAGCTGTGATTGTTTACGCGCGCTCAATCTATGTATTTGGTTAATCTACTTTTCGTTCACGAAAAAGTATGTGAAAATTATACAGTTGTGAACATTAGTGAAATTACAAATATATTTTGATTTTCTGGGACAGGAAAAGATTTTGTTACATCTGTAGTGACCATATTCGACCCTTGATATTTGTGTTGATCATCTATATTAAATCGTTGATATTATCAAGTTAAAAAGTACGACCCACGCCCTGGGAGTTCTAAATATCAGCTGATCAGTTTCCTCTTAACTTCTTTATTAAGCAGAGTCTCGTACTGTATTGCAAATTTGGTAGTTCTATATTTCCTAGGTGCTGAATTTACGTGAACAATGAAGTAATATGATTAATGATGAGAAACACGTCAACAAATAGGGCAAAAGTTTAAAATGAAAGGCACATAAAACAATTTAAGTTTCTCTATTTGTCTTCCTTTTTAATTTAATCATGGTTTCAAGATAACCATAATTATTATTGAGACATATTTTTGACAGCTCAAAATGATAAATTTAAAAAATAGTGACTAGACATATTTTAGCTTGACACGATGTACTATTTAAAAGTATAAGAACATTTCCATTTGAGTAACTGGATGGAATCATTAACTGAAATGTAAGATTCTATGAATGCTGTATTTATACGATACGGCCGGACTAAAATTAAGAAACCAAATTACATTCCAAAAAGTAGCCCTCGTCATGAAAAGAACCCCCATGAAAAACCTCAAGGGGGCTTTTTTTGTAAATTAAACAAAGAGCCCCCTTGGAAGAAAAAAAATTGATGGTTGATTGTCACAAAAAGTAACTACACTCCTAAACAATTGCTCATAGTTTTATAATGTAGAATCATTTCAAGAATTCGTCTTGCAAAACTATTTCTATGGTAGTTAGGAAAACAACGTGTAACAATAAGAGGTTATCATTGATCCATGCATGGTTGAATAAGCATACATTAATGAATTTTTATTTTCATATTTACAAAATTCACAATAGTTATATTATCATTGCAGTTTACCGAGTATTAAACAATTTCAAAATGCACTGTTTTACAATTGCAAATAATGCATTTAACCACATGTGCCATTTACCAATAAATATGGATGGAATATCAAAAACATTGTTTCATAATCAATGCATTCAGTCATGTGCTGTTTCACAACAATGTACAGGCACGCACAGTATCTTGTGACTTTTCAATTGGGCCATTTTGTCTTTAATCTGTGCTCATATTCAGCCATACAGTGATGTTGGATATCTCTGATTTTCACACAAAATGTACCTAACGACTCAACCAATATTGTGAGGTGACATTGTGATACATTTTAAGGGTTTCGAAATATGAGCAATTCAGATCTGGCTCATTTAAATAATTTTTTTTAAAGGCAAATTTCAATTTAAAAAAAACATGAAAATACAAAACAAATATCTGATATATTTTGTTCACTATTTATGTCTATTTTACTCCTTTTTGTTGGGGGGGGTAAATGCGCTACTTTTACTAGTATGGACGGCATCAAAACAACTAAAAATAAGACTGGATTTATTATTGTACATTATGTATTAGGTGCACACGATCTGGAAACGTCATAGTGTGGTGGTTCTGACTCACGTCTTTCAATCATAAGGTCGTGAGTTCGAATCCCACTCCAGGACGTTGATTTCCCTCAGCAAGAAATTCATCCACATTTGTGATGCACTCCACCCAGGTGAAGTAAATGGGGACCTAGCTGGTAGGAATTTATTCCTTGAAATTAACGCAGAGCGCGTGACAGCTGCTCTGAAAAAGCCATGCAGGGTAATGATGCTGGATTATTGCAGAGCGCTTAGAGCCTTCCAACAAAGTAAGTGTTAGGCGCTATATAAGCACATATCATGATTATAATTCTGTATAGGATAGCATTCACCAACTTCTCTTGTTTTGTTTTACCACTTCCACCATTCAACATGTCAACTCTCAAGTACGTCCTTTCAACACCTTATATCGCTCACACAACGCGCGCGAAAGGCCGCGAAAGGCGGTCCTTTCGCGAGTGAACGACTAAAAGACATTTAATAAGTAACATATTTATATCAACTATAAATGCGAGCGAGCATGGCGAGCATGCATTGGTGGAAATGAAAGAAACAGTTGCTTTGCCTCCATATATAAGTCACTTTAAATTAGGGGCGCATGTTATAGAGAAAGGAAAAGGGGCACTTATCAGAAGGAATTTTTTACTTCTTACAAGGAAAAGGGGCACTTTTCCTACGTAAAAGGACACTTTTCCTATGATAAAGAGGTACTTTGGGACACTTGAAAAGATGGGGAGCACAGTGCCCCATCTTCTGTCCCAGGTGCTGATCCAGCCGGCGGCAAGGTGGGGGCCAGAGAGGGCCCATTTCGTGAGAAAACAAATATGTAGCGGCCAGCCAGCCGATGAAAAAGAGGGGTGGTGAGTTAAGGAGCACTTTTTGTTGTTGCCCAATTCGTGAGAAAATATTTAGCGGCAAATCAGCCAGCCGGTTAATAAGCGAGGGGTAAGGAGCACTTTTTTTTGCTCAACGGGGGGATAGTGAATACTATTTAACTCAACACCCAGGCCCCCTCTTGAACCCCCAAAAAAAAAAAAAAAAATCCAGGGGAGGGGGCCCGTCTGATTTTTTTTAAACAAAAAAAGGGTGTTTTTACCTCTGGTGTTTTTTTTTTTTAACAGGGGAGGCAGCCCGGCCCCCTCCGGAGCGCTGCCTCTTTAAGCCGATTATTAACGCTAGATGCATACTTTGGGTCTAACTTGTTCTTCTTTTTATTTATTTTTTCTTCTTTTTGCAGGTTTTTTGTTTGTCCACTCTCCACAGCCCTGCAATTATACTATAGTGTCGATATTTAATAGGGTAATATCAATCTCCATCCTATTATGACAGGCCATATTATTTAAATGACGTGCCAATATTAACATCTGAAACTAAATCGGCGATAAGCAATAACTGAAAATGTCTGCGAGATACGACTAGCTACCCGTCAGATATTGCGCAAGTGCTTAAGAATGACGTCACTATGACGTCACGATGACGTCACTATGACGTCACGATGACGTCACTATGGTGTCCGCCGTACGCAGTTTTCGTGTCATCGCTATCACGAGAAGGGAACCATGCAGCCGTCTCTGTCAAAGGAAGAGAAAAGGGGCTTGAAAAGTGAGTTTACGAAATTTCTTTTTTATTCTAAAATTAAAATTAGATAACTTAATGTTATCAAATGTAAGACAGATATAACATAATCTATGATATGTAGTATTAGTCGAGTATTTTACCGGTATAAAAGTGCAATAGTGATTCCCCCTGACTCTTAGATGTATACAGTGCTAGAGGTCCATACGCATTAGCATGGACTCTCTAGTTTTGCTGGAGTGGGTGGCGGTGGAAACAAAAATAACCCTTCATATATAACCATTAACTACCAGGCGTGGGGCCAGTGTACAATTAAAACCCCGAAAAGTCGTAAAAGCTTTTGAATTCGTAACGGCTTTCGAGGCCATGTTTGGAGAGAGGAGCAAAATTCGTCCAAAATCAATGCACCTTCGCATATCTCCCTTATTTTACCACCAAAGATCGTGAATTTTTTAGAGCACCAACATAGGTCTAGACCTAATGATAATATTATTATTCAAATAAATTTTCATTCAAAACTGTTTGGTATTATTAAAGATATAGGTACTTTTCAGTTTCAGAGGTCTGTGAAAAGAGGCTTCGTTTCTTTCCAGACATAAGTCCGGGACAATATGAATATGCAAACAATTAACATTTTACTAGACTTTCAACTCCAGTCTCACTCTCAGCGAAGTTTCGTGTTTGAGCAGTTAGTAGTTTTGTGTAAAAATTAGTGCTGTAAGTCAGGCGCCATGTTCGGGTTGGTTCGGTTCGGCAGAGTTCGGCAATTTTTTACCTGAACTTGGTTCGGTTCGGGGTTCGGTAATATAATAGCAAGCAGCCTAATAGCTACCGTGGTCAGCGATGGGCGGGCAGGCCGGGCAGGCCGGGCGGGCCTGATCAACACGGAGCTGACTTCTGCCCCACTCCCGATGAAAAACACTGCTTCCGACCGGCATGTATTTCACATAAAAAAACTATTTTAGTACTTACATTCATATTTCCGTTTTTAATCGTGTTTTACTTGCAGTTTTACTTTCAGTTTTACAAGAATCATGTTTTCAATTTGAAAATAAATGATATTTTTTAAAGATTTGCCGAGACGGTTGTTGTCTAATGTTACGAGTCATGAAAGCTGCCATCTTGAATTTATAATACACAGAGATAGCAGCCCAGGCTCGTTTGATTGCCGTTATTATAAATGTTTTTTTTTAATGGGGTAAATAATAAAATTCCTAATTTTCCTGAATAAATAAATTAGAATACTATAATATGTATTTATTTTGTTATTTAAATGGTTAAATTTGTCCGATATTATTACAATTAATTTTTTTTTTTTTTTATTTTTGGGTTTGAGCCGAACTTGTTTTGATCAGTGCCTAATAGGCACGTGTATTCTAGCTTGTTTATAGCTTGCGATCGCGACGTTGCAGAGGTCAGGATTTGGGATTTAAATGGCGTCAGTGAAGTTGCGCCCATGACTGGAGAGGCATGAATCACAAAGGAGGAAAATGGGAAAAAAGTAAATATAGAATGAGCAATCATGACATGAAAATTAGGTATAAAATGACAAGTTAATTAGCCTGCAAAAACGTTTAAAATTTTTCTGCCGAACATCCGAACTAGACCTTTGTGTTCGGTTCGGTTCGGCTCGGTTCGGAAGTGCCATGTTCGGCGAACTTCCGTTCGGTTCGGCGGTTTGGCTACAGCACTAGTAAAAATGCTTTCAAAACTAGGGGAAGATTCATGAAAAGACTGGAAACTACAACTGGAAACTACGCTGTTTGCTTCACCGCGCTCACCGGCCATGCATGCATACCATATATGGAAAATGCGTCATCGATCAGCTGTATTTACGCTGTGGCTAAGGCAGGGCTACTGAGTCTAGTAAATTCGATTGAGCTGAGTTACAATTACAGCAAAGAACTCCACCATATTTTCACAGCTAGTACAGATACTTATTTATTGACAAGTCATTGTTTTGCTAAATTTCGACCACACATCAGTATGTTTTACTCGCATCATTACAAAGACCAAACCGTCGATGCTTCGATCATGAGATTCATACACACACACCCGAGTCCAGAGCACACAGCGCAGTCCTGCACGTATCTACGGTACGTGTGACTACAATTCACCAGCACGAACCCTTATAGATGGGACTAGTCCTACGCTTCCGCGAACGTTTTGCCCTGGGTTCTTGATGACATTGCCTTCGATTTTTTCCAGACATAACCGAGGGACGTAAAATCATGAAAAGATATTCGGAGGAGAGCTTTAATATACTTTGATTTATCAGCTCCAACAGTCTCGATCTTGAGCAATGACGGAAAATATGAACAATACTGCAATATTTTCAGTGAAAAAAACCAAAAAAATGGCGCTTCGTTTCGCACAGTTTTCCCTTTTAAAAACAGGATTTGACAACTAACTGCAATATTTATGAGTTAGAAAAACTCTTCTTCTTCAATTTGACGCTTTAATCATTTCATTTGGTGGTTTCTAAAGCGAGATATTACAGTTTAGCTGAGACTCTTTTGTTTTCTTTTGTTTACTTTATGCAAATTAGGCTTCAAGGACGAAAGCTTTCGCACCGTTAATTATACACTGGCCCCGTGCCTGGTACAGTGCTTGTAACTTTACCTAGACTGGGCCAAATTTCTTATCATTTTGATGATTCCAGAAGCTTGCAGTACACACCAATACTTATATTCTAGATGATCAACCCTTTCTGATCGATTTCACACCGTTTCTTTCACAATGCAATCGCATGACCAGAACTCAACTTTATCTTTAAGGTTGTTCATTACATGTTTAAACTTCTTCTAGGTTGACATCTTCAATACCATGATGATTTATGCGTGTAGTCTAAGACAGTGAAATAAATCAAACCATTCAATAGAGGTTTACCAAAACTTTCACTTTTTTAAATAATTATCTCTCCTGTCTGCATCTGGAGTGCTAAAACTATTGATTCCTCTTCAAGTATAACGAGTTGGATTTATATTATGATATTGTATATAATTTTTTGCATTTTTTTTTTCTTCCTCTATTTGCCTTTTGACTGACTTTTGATAATTATTCTCTTTCTTCCTCTTAGCCGGAGAAACCGAATTTGAAGCGTTCTAGAGACAGCAGAACGCAGGATGAAGGAGTGGATTCAACCAAGATGGCAAGGAGGGGAAGAGGAGGAGGAGGAGACGAGATGCCTGAAGGAATGGTTGGGATGTCTAGCTCCCTCAGTGCTGAGGAGAGGGAGCGTATCTTGAAGATGGTCGATGAGGAACCAGAGGTAAATACTACACCATGAAGGACAAGCAGCTTGCACTTAAACAGCCTTTTACTTAACTCTTTGTACAATCATATATACAGAGAGAGCGATATCTATAAAAAATTACCAATCACCAATTATGAGGAGGCTAGCATAATCTGCGACACATTGAGTGATTTCAAGTACGGTGTTCGGTGTTGGTGTTGGTGTTGAGAGCGTGGAAAGGCTGCTGAACCGAGCTCCAACACCGACGGTAAGTTTAGAAGGACGATACCGATCACGTTATCGATAGCACAACACCAGCCTCAACACCGAGTGACGTCCTACTCTACAGGCGAAAAGTCTTGCGATAAAAGCATAATCTATTCAGAAATTCCAATGAATTACATCATATCGAATATCAAATGTTAAGTCATATTAAAAAATGAATAGAGAAAATATAATTTTTCTTGAAAAACATATATAGCTCCCATGATTTACAGTTGTTTTGACTGGAAATGAATTTTACCTTGGCTTGATCGTGAGATTCGTGACAGATGCCCGCATAGTTACCTGCGGTATACTGCAACACCAACACCAACACCGAACTTGAAATCATGAATTTCCCAATCCCTAGGGGCTGGTGTTGGTGAATGGGAAAATTACACGTAAATCGTCAACATCAACTGTGATACTCGGTTCAGCAGACGACATTCAACACCAGCCCTCAACACAGACTACCGG
Source organism: Mesocentrotus franciscanus (assembly GCA_037976565.1). NCBI lineage: Eukaryota > Metazoa > Echinodermata > Echinoidea > Camarodonta > Strongylocentrotidae > Mesocentrotus > Mesocentrotus franciscanus. The sequence goes on from CP137676.1 coordinate 3,010,853, forward strand.
AAATGCGTCATATTTTCTGAGGTCAACCTCAACACCAGCATGACTTCAAGTTCGGTGTTGTAGCTGGTGTTGGTGTTCTCACAACACCAACACCAGCTTTCAACACCGAACGTGAAATCACTCAATGTAGTCAAGGTACTGGAACTTGGTGTTAGACTTCCATGCTTGTTTTGGTCAAATTCTTATTATCTTGCATTTTACATTTCTGTGGTAACATAATTTCTACACACTTGTTATAGGCTGCCAGAACAGGAAGAAAATTTGTATTTTAATATTTTACATTCATTATCAGGTCATCAATAATATGTTCACACTGGGTTTTTTTTCTCCTTGTACTTTTCTAGGCCCCAGCTCTTGATGACACAAGTTTGAGGAAACTCATTCTGGGATTTGAGAAAAAGGTTTATAGGAACCAAGAACTTCGCATCAAGTTCCTGATCTCCCTGAAAAGTGAGTATTTCTATGTGATATTGTTGACAGTTTTCCTTTATTCTTTCAGACACACAGCAAGATTTAAGAGAAATAAAGAATGCAAGAAGAATTAATTTTTGTGGCTAAAATCGCACAAAAGTGTGATGAATCATTATTTCAGATTTTTAACATCAATTTAGTTTTGTTCATGAAAATTCATATTGACTTTTTTGAGAAGCTGTCGCTTATGAAAGCTTCAAATCCTTATTTATAAACATTGTTTTAATTGTAGTAATGTTAGCCGAGAGTTCATTGACACATCACCAACTAAAGTGAAATGATGATTCCTTACATGTTAATGAATTATCCTTCAACTTTGAATTTGTTTCAGATTCATGGAATCAGAGATTGACTTAAACGACACGATCCAAGAGCTCCATGTGATTGCTACTGTTCCTGATATGTATCATCATTTGAAAGAGCTCAATGCCATCAAGTCAGTTCTTCAGCTGATCGGACATGAGAACACTGATATCTCCATCGCTATCATCAATCTTCTTCAGGAGATGACAGATGTGGATACACTGACAGAGAGTGAGGATGGAGCAACAGTTCTCATTGATGCCTTGGTAAGCTCTAATTTATGTTAAGTGCCACACTTAAAGTAAAATCAGAATTCTTGTTAAATCTTCATGATGGCCATTTACACAGCTATAAGTTTTGCCAACTTAAAAAAATTTATTTTTTGATTCAGATGTTATGCACCTCAAAACTTTTCACAAATCATAAAGCAATGTAAGAAATCATAGAAGAATGATGAAATCTCCTCTAGATGGTTGCAAATGAAATATGATGTCATTATCAATATATACACTCAGCAAAAATAGAAAGTGGACACTATTTGTAATTAAGATTCTCGAATATATATTTAATATGAACTTATCTTTCATATATCAAAATAAACATAAATTAATCCTATTTGAGAGGATATGCTATTGGAATCATACCATTCACTCATGAGTGAGCATAGCCATTTAACAATAAATGGGTCTCTGAAAGAAAATAGCAAAAATGGGGCATCTGGCTATTCAAATGTTGATGAACATTTTCATCTTGTAGAGTCAAATTAAAACAACGAAGAAGAAAAAACAATCACAAGAAACATGAAAAGAGAGGCATCTTGACTGTGCTTGTCAAAACCATGCAGTCCTGAGACTACAATTGACATCCATATCTCAATGCTCCTCATTGCTTCTCATTCTTTGTTTTCATTGTTGAATAAGAGTAGGTATTTTACTGATGTACATGTTTATTAACATTTGAATGGCTACTTGCTCTATTTTTGAAATTTTCTAAATCTGACTTTTTTTTTTTGCTTGTTGTTAGTTGGAAGAGCAGGTATGTGCTACATTGGTGCAGAATCTGGATAGATTAGATGACAATGTGAAAGAAGAGGCAGAAGGAATCCATAACACACTGAGTAAGTTCTAACTTTATTTCTTTAATTGGGATCATTGACAGAATCATTTTCACTTCCAGCTTACTACACACAGCTCATTTCCTATAACTCTCCATGCTTTCTGAGCTCTAATCTGTTTTGGTTGATATAGATATATCACAGACGAAGTCCACATTGTTTTCTTTATTTTGCACAGTGAATCAGAACCGGGAGATACAGTTTTATTAAAATGTACATACCAACTTTGTATTTTATGTTTTGTTCCATATCCAATCCCATTCTATAAATGTCAACGCAATCATGTGAAAATCTTTTTAATAGAGCAAATCATAAAAGTATTAAAATATAACCCTGTTGGATACTAAGCCTGATATAATTAAGGATGAAATGGAACCTCTTGGTAATACATGGACATACTTCATAGATATGAAATCATCCCCAAAGGGTTATGGATTTTTTTTTTGCTACGAGGTTTGCAACATGTTCTCTCTCTTTTCAGGTATCATAGAGAACATGGCTGAGTTCCGACCTGAAATGTGTGCTGATGCTGCACAACAAGGCTTGATGCAATGGCTTCTTAAGAAACTCAAACCTAAGGTCACATTCGATGCTAACAAGCTCTATTGCAGTGAGGTCCTGGCCATCATATTACAAGACACACAAAGTAAGATTTCATTCTAGTCTTCTTTACATGGTTTGAGGGAATAAAGCACTCTTGGGTAGAAGGAGAGAAAGGGGATGGAAGAATAGAGAGAAATAGAGAGTGGGAGATATAGATAATGGGTCTGGGGGAATTGGGAGAAAATGGGGATGTAAGTATTGGAGATTCATCATTCTATACACATTAGAATTATTGCAAATTAATTTTCAGGATGGATGACCATACAAAGCTAACTCTCTTTCTTGTATTGAAGAGACCATCACACCAACTAAGTAGTGCAATATAAATACAACAATAGTGATGCAAGTTTTTCAAATGTAATGTCACAAAAGAGGGGTATGTATCATGTCTTTCATCTCATCATGGGTATGTCACTTCAGATATATTTCTTCTTTTCTTGCTTGCAGGAAACCGAGTATTGCTTGGAGAACTTGATGGAATAGATGCGCTCTTACAACAACTTGCTGTAAGTATATTTTAGACCTTGGAAGATTCTTCTTGTATTATACCTTTTTATCACAAGCTGGAGGCATCAGGTTTTCCTTACAGTGTATCTTGTTGTGTGTAGTTGCATCACCATACATTACCATAAAAGTATGTGAATTAGTTAGGAGGATTCAACCAAACATAGTCCCACTACCTACATTTTAAGCACAAAAAGGTAAAACTTTTATCTAAGGGTTTTAAAGAGCCAATTTTAAGAAGATTTTTTTCTAACTTGAAAATCCGGAAATTGATATTGATATTGAAACTATGTCATGAGCATAGACAGACATAGATTTGTGTCCTTTGTTTTTAACCTTCACTCTAATGGATAATATGTGTTGAAAGTAATACATGTAGTTCTGAGCACCTTCAAAACTTTATATCTCCTTACTAGTACTTCAAGAAGCATGATCCTATTAACAGTGAGGAGCTGGAAATGATGGAAAATCTCTTCAACTGCCTCTGCTCGTCGCTTATGTTGCCTGGCAACAAGACAGCATTCCTCAAAGGAGAGGGATTACAGCTCATGAATCTCATGCTCAGGTACTAGGAGCTAGTCAGAGTTGATACAAGTGTTATTGAAAGTGGTGCCTGTAACTATGATGATACCTATGGTTTAGATGGTGAGGAGGAGGAGTAGGAGGAGCAGGGATGATGATGATTATGATGATGATGATGATGATGATGATAATTATGATGATGATGGTGGTGGTGGTGGTGGTGGTGGTGATGATGACGGTGGCGGTGATGGTGGAGATGGTGGCGGTGGTAGTAATGATGGTAGTGGTGTTGGTGATGATGATGGTGGTTGTAGTGGTGGCAGTGACAGTAGTGGTGGTAGTGGTGGTGGTGGTATTATTAGGATTGACATCACTGATATTACTTTTTGATTGGGGTCAGCTGTGCTTTTGGAATGAAGATTATGCCAATGTTTATATGGTTGTTATAATATGGGTCCTGGTAACATGATGCAATAGCTGTGTGTTAATAACATGACTCCCAAGTCCCAATCATAACAGCACAGTTCTTGTATTACATGTACCAAGTGCGATGTATAGTCCAGACTAAAGTGTTATACTGCATGCATTATCTTATATCTTATTTGTTTCTTTGCTATTCCTAGGGAAAAGAAACAGTCCAGACACAGTGCTTTGAAGGTGTTGAACCATGCCATGACTGGTCAAGAAGCTGGGGATAACTGTACAAAGTTCATTGATATCTTAGGACTACGTAGTTTGTTTCCTCTCTTTATGAAGACACCAAAGGTCACCAAGAAAGGCCCTGGAGACAGCGAACATGAAGGTAGGTGGAACTGACCCCGTCTTTCAATAGGCCACTTGGCACTTTCGTAATATAATCAAATTTAATGCATAAACCTTTGTTAAGTGCCATGGTACAGATTATTTCATTCACCTGTTACAAATAATTGTATTTCAGTAGTCGTAGCGAATTGCATACATTCTATGTTGTAAGGTAGGACAAGCCATAATGTTTGTCCTACCTAGCAACAATTGATGTATGCAATTCGCATTCTGACTATTGAAATACAATTATTTTAACAGGTGAATAAAATAATTTGCAACATGGCACTTTACAAAAAGTTATTCATTAAATTTGATTAGGTTACAAAAATGTTCTATTGCTTGATTGTATTGGTAAGCTCTCTTTCTATCCTGAGCATTTCAATATTCTAATTTCAAATATTTCTACATTAAAACAGTGTGACTGCATATAAGTGCATGAGAAAAATAACAACATCGATGAAATCATGATATACAATGGTCAGATACCCTCAAAGCAATTGATGTATTATATGAATATCGTGAAATTAATCGATTTGATACATGAAAGTAAGCAAATCTTCAGTTCAGTATGTAGTGCAGCATTATCAAAAGTGACAGACTCTTTGCATGCAGGATAGAGGGAATGCTCTCTCAGTAGGGCAGCAGATTTATGAAAAATGAATTAAAGGATTAGTTAATCGCATACTGTATACAAAGAAGAGAAATTTGTCAAAACTACAGGCTTCTTCAATCTTTTAGATATTCTTAGTATTTAATGTTTTCTTTAATGAATGATACAATTGAAAAGGAGAAGACAATTTTTCCTTGTTTATGTCAGAAACATTATTACATGTTAAAGCTGTAGAGATGAAACCAATTTGATTTCTTCATTCAGAGCATGTGTGTTCCATCATTGCTGCTCTGTTCCGCAATGTAACTGGGTCTCACCACCAGAGGCTGGTTGGAAAGTTCTCAGAGGGTGATCATGCCAAAGTAGATCGTTTGATGGAACTTCACTTTAACTACCTGAAAAGGGTACAGGCTTGCGATGACAAGATTGAACGTGAAAAACAGGTATTCATTCTTTCCATTATTCCTTCCTTGTTTTTTTTTCTTTTTCCAAGTACATCAACATTTAACCAAGCATTTGCCAGTAGGTTTAATAGTAATGCCAGTATTTTATTTTATGCCTGATGAGATGGAAATATTGAAGGAATTACCTGTGAATTTTCTTTCATATGATTCATGTGTGCTTCAGTCATAACATGCAATTTTCTTTCTAACAATGACTCAAACACAATAGCTTTATCACAATATTGATTTTTGTTTTCTTCTTATAATCATTTAAGTCTTATTACCATCATAATATCTAATTCCTCAGAGGAGGTTACGAGAAGGTGACATCATTGACGATGACCAGGAGGATGAGTACTACATTCAAAGACTTGATGCTGGTCTCTTCACTCTTCAACTGCTTGACTACATCATCCTAGAACTATGCTGTAACTCAGGGGTCAGCTCCATCAAGAGTAGGGTTCTACAGCTACTCAACATGCGAGGGGGTACTATCACAGACATCAGGAATGTTGTGAGAGGTAAACAAACAAAAAAAAAGTTTTGAGAATGCTAAACTGTCGCTAACCTTCTACTCTAGTTGATAATAATAATAATATAATAATAGTTCAGTTCTTGTATAGCGCATAATACGTTATGAAATAACATCTCTATGCGCTTCCAAAGAGCTTTGGAAATTATTACCCTAGCTTTAGCTCCGGCAGCCGTTAACAGCGCACAGTGCATTTCAAGGAATAATCCTACCAGGTACCCATTTACCTCACCTGGGTTGAGTGTGGCAAATGTAGATCAATGTCTTGCCAAAGGACATTAGTGCTGCGGCGGGACTCGAACCGCGGACCTTGTGATCGACAGTCCGGTGACGTATCCACTCGACCACAACACCTCTACAATATGATATATCATTTCGCTATTTTGTGAATGATGGGATATCAGGAAGGTTTAGAGGCAGCAAAGTGTGACTTATGGGAGACAATAGAAAACAGGTATTTAACCTTGATAGAGAAGGTAGTATGGAACTTTGTAAGCATAAGGTCCATCAATAAAATAGATAGATAGATAATATTAATAATAATAATAAAACGGTGCTTATAAATATCACAGGCAATATATTTAAATATGAGAAACTAGATACAGTCAAACCTGTCTATAGCGACCGCCCAAGGGAAACACAAATAGTGGCCTTTGTAGACAGGTGGTCTTTGTAGACAGGTTTCTTCAGTACATGATTCAACGAGAAACTATTTTCAAGGGAAACAACAAATGTGGCCTTTGTAGACAGGTGGTCTTTGTAGACAGGTGGTCACTAAAGCAGGTTTGACTGTATAAAAGTATACTTGTTCAAGGTTTACAATTCAACAGTTTGAGATGCATCTACCTGGTATAGAAAATTTCACCAACATTTGGAAGTTCTTCATGTTTTATCATGAAAATGTGGGAATATCAAAAGGATTAAGAAATGAGGCCAATATCTAATTTTGTTTTAGTACCGGTGCATACTGTCATAGTTCTTGAAAACGAATGTTAACTAGCGTTCATCATTGGCCATTTTGTCTATTTGTAATCCAGAGTATGCAGGGAACATTGGTGATGCAGACAGTGAGGAGAAAGGAGAAGCTGAGAAACAGAGACTACTCACTCTGATCAACAGGTTCTGATTGAAAGACTATCTGATTGAACATGAAGGGTAGAAATATGCTCTCTAGCTGTTTCTTGCTTTGGTATTTCACTTTTGAAGACTTCTATGAGCCTAGTTTTGATAGATGTCATTTAATGGACCATCAAAAATACTATCTTGGAATATCTTCATATTCAGAAGGTCTTGCTTACACTGCAACTTCACTCATGAAAGATTCCTCGAAGTCATTGACGACTGCTACTAGCTTCCGATTGATAGACAATGTCTTGGTGAAGCTTCTCTTGTTTCAAAACCTAACCTTTGAAGCCTTTGATGAATCAAGTGGACTCTGGACGAATTGGTCTAGGTTCCCAGCCCACTCATAACACTCTTTACCCATCGATCTGCAGTCTCCTTCATTCACCGCTTTGTACAAAGAAAAGAGAAGGGAATCTAGTAGGATGTTGGAAGCATTGCAATTCAAGTCATCATATACCTGCATCATAATGCATGGTTGGATGAATCTAATGGGCATAAAGATATTGTTTTGGGTGTGTGCAGGCATGAATCGGATGACTTGGGTGACATTTTCAAAGTTAACTTTGACTCTTAGTTCTGTATTCTACTAATTCATTTACACCCGACCCTGTATCTAAACTCATGTTTAACAAAAGGAAAACGTAGACTTCAGACTAACTTCCATTTGTTATGCCTGATTTTGGACAAAATCCTAAAGCTAGCGTGAGCTTCAAATTTTAGTAGAATAGAGATCCTGAAGTCCATGAAGCCTACTAGAGGTTTCCTCATTCCTCAGGAATGTTGAAGTCATTGATATTGATTATAAAGTTGCACATGGTATTCTAGAGCTGATCACCCCATTGACCCATTATTTATACATGTATAATTATCCTGGTAAATCTCACAAATCGTTGCAGATGCCGGTTCCAAAGAAACGGGTTCCAAGGTGACCTTAATAGGCTTCCCATGTCAGCCATTCAGGAAACTCCTATCAGCCATTTAAGCTGTTGTTACAATGATTTCCTGAACCTCACTTATTTTTTGCCTTGTTCTGTGAATCTTGAAGATGTAAATGTAATTTTATATCAGTGAGGAAGATATGAGCTACAGGCCCACTTCCTTTCTCATCTAGGACAAGCTAAATGTGTTGACTGACAAAAGAAATCAAAAAATTTTACCTTTGTAAAATGATATATTTTGTTCAGTATTTTTGTGATAAGTATTTGGGCAAGAATACGTAGCGATACAAAAACTTCATTTGTTAGGTGATCGTAATATAAGGTGTAAGCTTCTCTGAAAGTTTCATTTAGCAGGCGAGCTTTCATTCACACCTAAAGACTCTTTGAATGTTTGCCTGTGAAGCTTTAAGGTTGCAAGTATAGAATCTTGAACCATATGATAGTACTATGGTTTTTTGTTGCTAAGTTAACACAGTTGTGGATGGATTCTCTCTGTCGCTTCTTGTACTATTGATACATTTGGGAGAATTGATACTCCAATTCGTGAGAATCAATAGTACAGAACATGAGTAAACCCGGCGTGAACTTATTCTGTTCATTTAAAAGGGATAATGACAGGGATGTCATTTTGACAGTTGTTTTCTGATTGCAGGTTCAGTCACTTTTCCTTTTCAGGCTTTTCAGACTTCAAATACATGTGTAGAACATTTGAAGCCTTAGTTTGAGTCGCTAAGATTTTATAATTTGGTTAAACCAGCTTATATCCCTTGTATGGTTAAGTCATAAAGCCTTCTTTCCATATTACATACACATATGTTCATGTCTGCACAATGGTTCAAGGGAACATGAAGTACAGTTAACTCTGTAGTCTGTACATAAAGCCTTTTTTCCATATTACACATATGTTCATGTCTGCGCGATGGATGGTTCAAGGGAACATGAAGTACAGTTAACTCTGCTCAAGTTGAATCTGTTGTGACAGCAAAGAATAGCTCAACTTGTGCAAAATGCGACCTAGGAAGTGTCTGAATAACACATGTTTTGCATATTTTGGTCAAAAAAATAATTTGACCTAGAGGAAAATTTGACTTGTGCAACTTTGAATTATGCAGATTTAAGTGTATTCACCTGTTGAGGAGTTTTCACACTTGTCTAGTATTAAAGGTATTACAAAGTTTTGGTATGGGGTCATGAATTTGGTTCAAATGAACATATTAGAAGCATATGCGATTTTACAATATTCAATGATTGTTGTCGCGGTTGAAATCGAGTCTAAAGTGATGAAATTGTAAATAATAAACTCTTTATTTTGTAAAGCGCCCTCTCAAGACTGATATTACTTTAGCTTTAAAACCATGTTTCTTGACTACAATCGATCGATTTGCTATTCCCGTTTGGAAATTATATATCGGAACTGCATATTCTGAGATTTTCATGGTCGCAGCTACCATGGAATGGCCGTAGGCGCTATTTGAAATATTTGAAATTTACCGGGAGCACCGGTAAATTTTGATTATTCAATTTGCTCAATAGCAGAAGTGTTTTAGGGGCTAAATTTTGTTGTGCTTATAATACATCCACAGGGGCATCCAAATATATCAAAAATTTAAATAATTACTATCCATCCAATTTCAAAATTTCCCCAAAACTTTGCATTACCTTTAAGTCATTAAGAAGCATATAGAATGGTATGCAGTGTATTGTCATTGTGAGGGCAGGGGGTACCCTTAGTCTTGAAACCACTTCATGAGAATTGCCTACAAGAAAATTTGAAGCACAGTCCTCTACATAATGTAGTGAAATGGGAAGTCATGCAGGGAAATGGCCTTGACCTTGAGTCATGTGAATGTATGTGCATGATTTGCATACAACTGAATTATTGGTGAATAAATGTGTTGTACATATTACATCTAGAAACCTTGTGATATATCTTCTGTCTGGTGTATGTGTTCCTCAAATACATGTAATATGATAGAAATATAGTACAATGTTTGTTGAAGAGAAGGTCCAATGTTCATAGGGTCCCTAATGTTTTATGAGCTCTATTTACCACAATCATTGTGTACATGTACTCTGAAATCGAAACATTTCTGGGCAAAGAGGAAACAAAAATTCAATTTTTTTATAAAAGTAATGCATGGGTGGTCAAATTTTCAAGATAATTAAATATATTTCATTTCATTTCATTTCATTCATTGGTCCAATGTAAATTGAATATTGAGTAATTGTAGTGAAATGAAACACCTTATCCTAATAAATCATAAAATTTGAATTTGTCCTAGAATTATAACTTATTTTTCATTTGACAAAAGGAGAGTGTATTGGTGTGTGTGTTTAAATATTTGTGATAGAGATCACGATAATGAAAAAACAAAAATCTAATCAAAGAGTACAATTGTTACATTCGGGTGGGGGAAATAGATAATGAAATGATATGAATAGTAAAAGATATTCGTACCACGGGAAGCTCAATAACCATCAGACATGATCGTTTCAATTTCTGGCTGGTTTTTGGAAGCAGATCATTGAGGCTCATTGAGCCATATAAAGGCATCCACTAGTACTGTCATCTCTTTGATGCAATAACCACTATTATAACACCATCACCATCATCACAGTCATAATAATTCCTTCATCATCATCACTATCATCCTCTTTAACGGATTCACTCTACAACAGAGGTAGTATAGGTAGCAGGGGCAGCGATCCGGGGGGGGGGACTGGGGGACACGTCCCCCTCAACTTTTTTAATGTAGAGCAAATACTGACTAAAGACTGCAACACACTTTTAGGCTCTGGAGAGCCCAAGAGATTGCAGCGTTTAGACTAATAAAAATCCAAATGCTTCTTGCTCGGTCGCTATGCTCCCTCGCATAATATCCTTCACTATGCTAACTCGTCCCTCCCATTTCGTCCCCCCCCCCGGTCATGAAAAGAAATCGCCGCCGCCCCTGATAGGTAGTAAGTAGAGTAGCAGGAGTGACGGGAGAACTAGGAAAGGTGTATAAAGCACTTTGGTGGTCTTCTTCTTCTTCTTCTTCTTCTTCTTCTTCTTCTTCTTCTTCTTCTTCTTCTTCTTCTTCTTCTTCTTCTTCTTCTTCTTCTTCTTCTTCTTCTTCTTCTTCTTCTTCTTCTTCTTCTTCTTCTTCTTCTTCTTCTTCTTCTTCTTCTTCTTCTTCTTCTTCTTCTTCTTCTTCTTCTTCTTCTTCTTCTTCTTCTTCTTCTATCTCCCTTTGCGATAAACAATTTTGTTAGTTCTTATAGTTTTTGTAATGTACAGCTGCTATACCCCTTCCTTCTGAAAAAAATTGGTCCTTAGGGGTGTCTGGCAAAATCATCCCGACGATTTGTTGTTTCTTCATTTTTCCGTGTTTTGTAATGTTCAGTCGTAGGCCCTACTACTTTCTACTGACAAAGTTAGATGCAACCCTGTGGCAGTGGCGGATCCAGGGGCCAGGGGCCGGGCCCCTCCCTAGCAAAAAAACGGGTAAAAACACCCTTTTTGGAAAAAAAAAGTTGGGCCCCTCCTGGCGCCCAAGGGGGTGGCGGTGGAAAAAAAAATAACCCTTCCCGTATGGAAACAAATTTTCTGGGTGCCAAAAAAAAATTGTGCTCACTACCCCTGGCGCCCAAGGGGTGGCGGTGGAAATTTTCGGTGCCAAATTTTTTTCTTTTTGCTCACTACCCCCACTGAGCGAAAAATATGGACCGGCACGATTTTCAAATTTTCGCACGAAGTGGGCCCCTTTTTAGGCCCCCTCCCTTGCCGCCGGCTGGATCCGCCCCTGCCCTGTGGGGTAAAATAAACGCGACTTTGGGATCTCTTTGGGGCGGCTCTGGAGGCTAGACCCGACGGCTATGGTCAGCGGTCAACATTTTTGTCAATGACTTAGAAGGTCTAGGTAATTTTGAAGGGTCAAAGTGAAATATTTTTAGGACAGGCTCCTCCCTACAATACATGCGAAAGGAGCGGCAGTGTGCACTTTTAGACCTTTTGAAATTGGGTGATTCTTTCGGTACAGGCTCCTGGTATACATACAATACATACGGGAAGAGCAACATTGTATTTGACCCGCTTAAATGTCCTCATGGCTAGATGCAAAAGTCAGGCATGAGCCCTCATCGCATTGCATTGCCACGCAGGGTGCAAGAAAATCCCCAACGAGTAAGTATTATGACGTCATAACCTACGCGCGTGGCGTTGGGCACTATCTCTGACGACGCGTTTTTCAATTGTGACGTGTTTTATCACTTGGCAATATTTTGTTCGTTTAGGTCCGGTCAAGTAAAACAAGTTAGTTATATAGATTGACATGAAACTTGTTTCAGAGTCATTTACCATGATCAGGCTTATGGATCTCCCTGGTATCAGGGTAACATGAATTAATTACTGTCAATAAGGTTCTACCTAAAATACGAAACAAAACATTTCAAAAAATGTACGACCAACAGTCATCACCAATGCCAATTTCAAAGACATTAAAGAGCCGTCTTAAGAAACATTTCTTCGATATGGCTAGACTAATTCATCAACCGTTTCAACAACCGACTAATGTAAAAATGGCGTGGCTAAATTCTGACGACCCTCTTTCGATCTCGGTCATGAAGCGGACATCGAAGATCTCTAAACTAGGTGAATCCTTGGAGATTGTTGAAGCAATTGATGAGTTCGAAGGTAAGACCGCTGGCCGTACACGGTACAGTTCAAATAAATTATGGAATGCATGAACCACAAATTGTTTTATATTACACTGAAATAATATTATATTCATGAATGCATGAAACACAATTAAATCGTTTAATATTACACTGAGATAATATTATATTCTGTATATGCATGAAACACAAACTGTTTCATATTACACTGCTGTTAAACGCAAAATGTGAAGACTAGTTCAGGCGATAGCAAGCTTTATCTATCTTTGGTAGATGTTAAGATACTGCGATATAAAAGAAGCGTCTAACACGACAGCAATTACTTTTGAAAAGTCAACCTTAAGTTATTTTAATAGCCTTGTACGTCACCTAGACTATTGAAATGTGCGAACACGACAATGATTTATTACGTAATCCGAACATGATTACTTTTAGGGACATACAATAGGGTATATTGAAATGTGCGGACACACGGAGAAAAGTTACCCTAGGGTAAAGGTGGTGTTAAGAGCTAGTCGGGGTAAATATAGCGGGCCAAGCGTGCCACTATCCGTACAACTAAACAACTATTCGACTATACGTCTATCCAGCCGGCCAATCAGAACGCAGGAAAATGTACATCTATACAACTATACCAGTGGCGGATTCAGGGGGGACACGTGCCCCCCCCCCCGGTAAAAAGGGGGGAAAGGGGGAAGGGAAAAGGAAAAGGGAGAAAAGGAGAAAAGGGAGGGGAAAGAAAAGGAGGGGAAAAAGAACTAAAAGGGAAGAGAGAAAGAAGAAGAAAAGAGGGAGGAGAGAAAAGGGAAAAGGAGAAAAAGGAGGGGGAAAGGAAGCAAGGGGGAGAGAGAGGAGATCGAGAAAAGGCGGAAAAGGAAGAAAGAGGAAAGACAGAAAGAGAAAAGGGGGAAAAGGAGAATAATGAGAAGGGAAAAGAAAGAAAGGGGGATGATATTATAAGCAGGTGTTTTTTTTACCGGGAAAGGAGGGGGCACGCAATTTTGCAGTGTGCATAATATGGGGTCCCTCTTGCCAGGCGTGTAGACCCCCGAACAGAAAACGCACAAGAAGAACACGCAAAAAAGAGATGAAAAAAGAGGAGAAAGAGAGAATTTTTGTGAGTTAAAGGAGAAAGGAAAAAAAATGAAAGAGAATTAAACAACGTTAAAAGAGAGGTGCGAGAGCATGAGAAATTGCATTTCTTTTAACGTCTTTCAGACAAGGATTAAGAGTAAAGAACGGTACAACGAATCGTCTTCTTTCTCTCTAATAATTTAATGAGACGTGAACGCTTTGACGTGGTGACTCCACCCAACATCCCTCTCTCTCTCTCTCTCTCTCTCTTACTCCCACCCCTCTTCTCTCAGGCTCTTACCCCCTCTCTCTCCTCTCTTTCATCCCCCGTTTCTTTCGTTTCCTTTTTATCTTCTATTTTTCCTTTTCTCTTTTTCTTTCTTCTCTTTCTTTTCCTTTGGGGGTGGAGGTGTCGCACCCCCACACCCCCTTTTAGCGACACCCCTGGCTGTTATCCCATTATTCTTTTAAAAGAAATGCTATTTCTCATGCTCTCGCACCTCTCTTCTATCGTTGTTTAATTCTCTTTCATTTTTTTTCCTTTCACCTTTTACTCACAAAAACTCTCTTTTTCCCCCTCCTTTTTCTCCTCTTCCCTTTTCTCTCCTCCCTCTTTTCTTCTTCTTTCTCTCTTCCCTTTTCTTTCTTTTTCCCCTCTTTTTTCTTCCTCCCTCCTTTTTCTCCCTTTTTCACTTCCCCTTCCCTATTTCCCCCCTTTTTTATCGGGGGGGGCACGTGCCCCCTGTGCCCCCTGAATCCGCCACTGGTATAGTTGTATAGATGTACAGTTTCCTGCGTTCTGATTGGCCGGCTGGATAGACGTACAGTCGTATTGTTGTATAGTTGTACGGATAGTGGCATGTTTGGCCCGCCATATATCCTGCCATATTTACCCCGACTAGCTCTTAACACCACCTTTACCCTAGGGTAACTTGCCTCCGTCTGGACAAGACTAATGATGTATTACGTAATCCGAACATGATTACTAAGGGACATACAATAGGGTATTGAAATTGCCATTGCGTTCTATTGAATTTTTCGAAAGTAGTTGCGATTGTGTTATTCTATAATAAGGGGGTAAAATAAAATCGCAATATGTGAATTAATAAAGGAAAATATTGACTCGCGCTTTGGATAGACCTACCGCGGTGGTATCACTTCGTATTCAAATTAAAAGCTGTAACACAAGATCGTTCTTCTTCTTCATCTTCTTCTTCCTCCTCTTCTTCATCATATTCTTCTTCTTCTTCTTCTTCGATTCTTCTCCCTCACTTTTCCTTTTTTCGCCTTTTTTTCTCTTCTAATCAGGTAATTTGGCCAAGGCATCACGTCGAAACAATCTTTCTAGCTCATGTCGGCAAAACCTCAGCAAGACTAATGCCCCTTCACAAACATCAGCAAAGGGCGAAACATCGTCATCGATTTGTCGGAAAGAAGATGCTGTTAATACCTTCGACGGTGAAGATGATGAGGACGGCAACATAGAGGCTGACGAAATCTCGTTGGAGCTCAAGTTGTATGATCAAGGCCCTGTGTACCTGACGGACCTCAGTTCCAATCCACCGATTTTCCGATCACGTACGAGGCGGTCGATACGTTACCGGCCATCCTCCAGGATATCATCAAACGACCTCGACGACCCCGACTATTCTCCTTCCAACGTCGACCCGCCCGCGGACGATGACGTCGAATGCGACCCATCTGCCATGATCGACGATGACGACAATAACGATTTTCAGCTTTCAGATACTGAGGATTGTCCGGAGCGATGTAAAACACCACTTAACCAAGAGCCACAATATGAAATGGTACCACCGATATGGTGTATGATGGAACCGGGTCAACGTCTCTCTACTATATACGTGAAGCCTGCTGACGCTTGCGTCGATCTCACTAATGCTTATCAAGAAATGTATTGAGATCACTAACTTAACTTCGGTTAAAATTTATTCGAGCAACTGGTGAAGGAAAGATGAAATCGGGTATGATGTCATATTATATCACAAGGTTAAGTTTAAAATACACAATAACTATTAAAAGTCTTTGTACTTAACCCATTTTTCTTACATGCAATTAGATTTTCAAACAAGGATGTCCGTTTTGAAGCAAAATGCTCTCGTAGAAACACTTAATATGATGACAATATCTTAATTTAGCATGACGTTATTACTGTCATTATTTACATAAATTCATAGAAGAGAATCTAATTTGAATGAGATAATGCAAAGCTAACCAGGTCAACGTTCACAAGAGGGGTATATGAAAACACAAGATCTGCTGAAACTTACTAGAGGCCTATTCCCCTGAAAACAAAGTGATGAAACCCCCTGTGTTTTATTTGGATGTTATTATAGATAATAGGCAGTAACTACGCAGTTACTAAGCAACACATTTTAAGATCTCATCAACAAAATACAGACTAATGACATGATGAATCGGTAGTGTCTATGTGTATTAAGTTTTCCACATTGTTTTAAATCAGTTTTAATCTGGTACCTTTCTTCAACATATTTACATGGTCTTGGCTTGTTTTGAGAACGCCAGAATATTGTGCAGAAATGAATGAGTGTTCTCCCCCCCCTCTCTCTCTTTCTCTCTCTCTCTCTCTCTCTTCACTAGTACTTGGACAAGTATTTCAAATCCTGAATATTATAATTGTTGAGACTCTTGGTACCGTTTTGACTTACGTATATATTATATGCTCCCACTCTCATTGATATTAGATGTACACGTAGGCCTACTTACAATTTACAAACGTTTCCAAAAGTATGAAAGAAGAAAAAAACACATAAGTTTTATTGGAATTTTACAAGAGAATTGATTACTTTATTCTAGACGATATCCATGGGCAGTACTTCTACGCTACAACTACATATAGGGTGAGAAATAATGGAACAAAATAAAAAGGAATATGGAAATTGTAAACAGTGATACGCTTGCTTCAGACCAAAAAGACTTCATACATGTACACTAGTGATAGGTTCAATCTTTGTCTATTCTTAACTTATTATTAGTTTTGCTCCGGGGATAATGCTAATACATACTAAATTAAATAGAATTACATTTCAAATTTCAAATGTACAGATTGTGCACCTCATCAACACATTTGGATGAGCTACAACATGACTCCTTTGTCTATAATAATCAATTTGTATATTACATAAACTACATACATATTACTGTTTCTTATGAAATTTCAAACATCTGGCTTTTTTTTTCTTTACACAATGTCTTCCATGAACATTAAATGTCATAACAGAATAACAATTGTCATTACATAACACTTTTACACAGACACAGGAAATCCTAAATAATTAGGAAAACAAAAATTTGGTGCATCTACAAATTTTGATTGGCCAATGCATGGGATGCCAAGCATAGACTAAATGAATTGAAACAATATTTCCTAGAGACTACAACTTGCTTTAATCTTTAAAAAATAATAGCCATAGGTCAATGCAGAGAGTAATATATTTGACTTTAGTATCAAAGTCATGGTTAAATTGCTTTAAATAATTGGCTAACATGTAATTACATACCCCTAAGCACTATCATACAGGTTAATAGTGAAGTGTTACAAATCAAACATAATAGTAAACTATCTAATTACACTGAACAAAGTCTTGGGGTTATAATTACAACTAACTAGACACTTTATGAAACCACTGGACAGATAAAGCTCTTGGTGTATCTACATACAAGTATAATTAAGGTTGACAATGTGTCTTTGATTTCAACAAATGGGTAATATGCACATCATGTACAGCTATATCTGTAATGGATAAACACCCTCCAAAAGTAGGGAATACTGAATGCAGAATATTTGAGATTGTTCAAATATTAGTCAAACCTCATCATAACAATTTCAAAGAATAACTCAGCACATCTTTATCTGAAAAACCATATAAATTGAACCTGTAAATCTCAAATTTCAATTTCAAATTAACATGCTGCTTTAATAAGGTTACCGGTATATAACATGAAGATGCAATCCTATTGCAACAGAGGATTTTTGTTCAGACAAAAGAAAAACATGGAGAAAATACAAAAAGAAGACATACAGATACATAGTCACAAAGAACTAGACACAAAACATTGAAATGAAATTAAAACAACAAAGTAATATATTTGTACAGCCCCCATGGCCATGTGCTCAGAAGCTATTTGAGAAGATAATAGCTGTAATGGACCATGGGGATTTTTGGTAAGTTTGATAACAGCAATCATAATTGGTCTAATCAAACCTACACATATTTTCAGTAATGGCAATACATGTATATATGTACATAGCAATAATATACAAATCTTTTTCATTTTTTCGTCATCATTTTTTATGATACAGTTGACTACTACCAGTATTCAGTGTGAATGTTTAATATGTCACATTTTGTGTCATATCCAAATGATTGCATGTCTTCTGCTTGCATTGTTTATCATATATATCCATATTGATGTACATGTATAATACTTTATAATGAAGCAGAATAAACAGCTGGTAGCAAAGAATAATAAATAACAGGGGAAAAATAGTCCCATCTGATCAGCTGTACATCAAATCCTATGCTACAAACAAATCATACATGTGTAGTGTTGTATTACCATTTACGTACTTTTCTTTGTGCATGTTCAACAAATTCTGGAAATAGTCTGAAAAGTCATTTTAAAGGGATGGGATAGTGATCTCTCAAATACTGTAAAGATAATCAAACTGATTTCACCCCTCGCATATTGAATTTTCTATATATCAAAACACAGACATCCCGTCAGTGCACTTTTCTTGTATTATCCTCAGATTTGAAAACTTTTCATCTCAAAGGACAGTGGGATTTCGTAAAAATTCACTGCTCTCTCAGTAACAATGGGGGAGGGGAGCTGTCAACTGTCAATTTAACTTGTTGTTACATCTGAAAACTCACCACCTGATCAATATGCTATTTTATGTTTAATAACTGTAAAACAATCAAATTCGAATTCCCATGAAAATAGTATTTCCTACGTTTGCTTAGTTTCCACAGAAAAGAAATGTTCATAATTAAATCCTCTTTTGGATTTCAAAAGAATAAATTGTAGAAGTGGAACACAATTTTTTGAAGAGATTGAGGAGTTAATTTTGTGACCAAATTTGAAGCAGGAAGCATACCACGTAGGTTGTATTTGAGATATACTCACTTCATTCTCAAATATCAATGTTTATAAAAGACTGAACAAACCTGTCATTACTTATCAAATAGTGATGGTTAACAAGAGAATACAATACATATATGTACCCTAGAAATAAATGAAGTATATTGATATATTGACTATGCAATGTTGCACTGTGCATGTATTTCAAATAAGTCAAAAATCAAAAATGAAGGAAGAAGTGATTAATTTTACATTTGTTAGCATATAAATGAGAAAAATACATTCGTAATCATATTAGAACACAAATTGTAGCAAATACTCTGCATAAAAAATCTCATAAGCATTGAGTACAATGCAATTTCTCAATTTCAGATACACTTCATTTAAATTGATCAACAAACTGTAACCCAGCATCCCACTTTTTACACTATGCACGTCATAAGAGAGACTGATATGTTAACATGACCACAAACATTCCCACCTTATTGTATGTGTAATGTAATGTAGATTACAATGCAATACATCCAAATATGATAAGTAGCTTCCAGTTTGACTTCGACTTCATTTTCATGCTGTCAGAGCAATTCCTATACAAGTCTCTTTCAGATCTTGATCATGTGATGAGATTTTGATAAGAAGAATTGTCTAAAATAAATAATAGGAAAATAAAAACCACACTTCCACTCAGAATAGACTTCAGAGATCTAGTAAATGTTAGAGAACTATTAACTTCCCATCTGAAAAGATATCAGTATTTATCCACTTCCTTAATCATATTAACAAAAGTGACAGTTTTTTCAATTTTAAGCAATATATTTTTACACTTTTTGTTTTCTCTTTCCCACCACCATCCAAATAGCTTTATACATGATGACCTTTGACCTGTCTCAGACGACATATTTACCGATGAGGAAACCCAGGATGAAGATTGCCAGGATGATCATGGTGGAAGGCAGCATGGGTTTCGTCTCTGTGACTGTGGGTGACACTGTTTTCATGGGTTGTCCTCCCTCAACTCTTCGCTGCCTCACGCCCTCCGTCTAAAGTCAAACAGAAAGAAAGAAAACACTTTAGACACCGTATTTTAAAATGGATATACATTTTGGGGAATACATGCTTTATGTAATGTAACTGCCTTTTATGACAAAAGACAAAAAGAAAATTAATAAACCTTCCACAACCTAGACTAAACCATATATTTGAACGATAAACATTGCTAAAGTAAAATAAAGCTTGGTTGGTAAAGCAGGATAAAGATTACCTTTTAATATAGCTTAATTGTGTATCAAGGGAACGGACAAAGCCACTAGAGATGAGAAGGGGCATTTCCAGTATAAATATAATCCTGAACATTCCTCACCCTTAGTTGTGTGTTTTCTGCTCGTAAGCTGCCAACCTCTCTCCTGAGTTGCTTGCATTCCTTGACTACTGTATCTAAATCCCTTGCCTCTAACTTCTCCTCTCCGGCCTGGGGAACAGTAGATGTGATGGGTTTGCTCTCTGCTGTGGCAGTCTCAACCTGCATGATACAGATCAGTACATTATTAATTATATCCTATACCAAAACATCAAAACACTGCATATATATGCCACTCCATAGGCAGGAGAGAAATAGGGACCTACATGAAGTAGGATGAGGAAAGACTTTGAGATCATAATATGCCCTCACAGATACCAATCAGTTACCCCCAGTTAGCCCTCTATGTCCTCAGTTACCATATGGTTGGAATAATCCCCAATGGACTCCGGGGTGGAGGTGATGCAATGTGATGTGCAAGAATGAATCTGATGACCAGAGTAATTATATATGTCAAGTGCATAGAGACATGATTTTCTATGGTAATATAAATCCAGATTTCATTACTTTGGAAGGAGCAAACAGAAACTCAAGTGGGGTCAAGGTTGACCTAAACAGTAAGAGGTCTTATGACAAAGCTTTAAAGTCTGTTTGAGTTTTCAGTAGTTTGCTTGCTTCCTTCAATTGCTGGTTTGTTTATTTTTATGAATCTGCCTTATTCAAAACAATTTGATTGACTACATGAATGAAAAAATTAAATATCCAATAGACAATTCAATACAAGTATAGGGCCTAAGGTATATTGGAAGATGGAAAGACATATATGAAAGAGAAACAGTTCTGGGTATATAAGAATGGGCAGGGGGGATTGTTGATACCTTTTCTTGTGAGGCAGGTGCAGGAGCTTGGTTGGCTGGCCATTCAAAAACACATTTTAGTTTGGTGTCCATTATAGCAGCAATATCTGATGCTTTCCACTACAAAGAAAACAGTCACAACAAATGAAATTATTCACATGGAGACCCCCACTGTATGATACCTGTCTCCCCCCCCCCCAAAAAAAAGTATACATACAGTATTTACTCCTAGTTTGTTCATATATTACCTTATCTATAAACAAATGAACCTCATCCTTCACAAACAATTTTAGAAAAAATTGATTTTTAAGACTTCAGTGGACAAAAATGAGAGTAGCTTGTAAAGAAATCTTAGATTTGCCAATTCAAGCCAATTTTGAGAAGTAATCTTCAAGACTGCACAAATATTTGACTTTTTTATTCATCAGAATTATTATGTATGAGAATTTTTCTCATACTTCTACTGAATGCTATCCTTTGTTTTTTAGACTGGTTGACATCAAATTGATGTCAGGGAGGACTTCACATAATTTAAAAACAAAGATTGCTTGAGTACAGGATACTGATATCAATGAATACATACGATACACCTATTTAAATAAAGTCAAAATAACTTCAGGATGAAGATATTTCACGAAACAAAAGACTTCATAGTTTACTGCACAGATATATGATGATCCACTTTATTAGATACATCAGAAACATGACAGCTTGAGTGGATTTGACCCTGATTCAGAATTCCTAAATACATGTAGACTTCATTACAGTCTTAACTTCTAAATTTAATAAACAATTAGCAACCCTTGGCAACCCTTGAATAATCCTTAAAGTGAAAAGTTGAGCTAATACATACCACTGCTTCCAAGTCAATATCTGCCTTTGGTATGATGATTGATTGTACCATGAATTTGTGCTTGTTCTTCTCATTTGGATCAAAGTCAAAGGGTTGTAGCATTACTACAGTAGGAAAGGAAGAGAAGGAAAAGGAAGGAAGACCATTAATTAAATGTTCCGTATGCATGCTCCACAGTATACTCTTCATCTCTTCTTCACAAATATTTTGTATGTTTACCTGTAAGTCTAATTCAGCTTGCTTACAATAAATACAAATTCTTTTACAGGTCTCTCTCTCTCTCTCTCTCTCTCTCTCTCCATATTTTCATTAATCTTCTTCCACTTCTTATTCAAATTCCTTCTCTAACACTCCTGTCATACCATACCTACCTGAAACAGTGACGTTCTGATTGGGAACCATGATTCCGCTGTTTGGTCTCACACAGTACCTTCTTGGTGCTGTTGTCTTGATTTTGAAGCAGAGAGTTTTGTCAGATGGATTTGATAGTGTCAGCTCAGATGTGACGACATCTGTAAATGGACCTGAAATGAAAAAAATAAAACAAAAAGAAATTGAATACTAAAAATAAACAGACTTGACTTAGAAATTATCTTGGTCTTGGAGTCAGACTGAACGTTAAGTTAACAATAGCCACAGGGTGTAACAACATGAACAAAGTCAAAACTGGTCAGAGCCAGAGGTCAACTAGTAGAGGCACACAGTCAATATGGGAGACTCTTTCCTATTTGAGAGTTGAGACACTGTCTGTAATTGTCAGAGACTTTTGTCGAAATATTTGGTAGCATATTTGGGAGACAGTCTCCCAGAGACCCATTTGGGATGCCAGTATCACTACCAGTTTCCTTTCTTTACATTTGTTACAAAGAGATGACCTTGGCTTAAATTGAAAATGTGTCACAGATTCCTCATGACAAATTACCCCTTTTCATTGTCTACTTTAAAAACTTGTCATCTACATTTGTTTTCATAACATTTCTCTCTTTTTTTGTTAAGATCCATACACAAAACCACTGGGCTCCTGACCTTAGTACAGGGAGGAAAAAGTCAGGCTGGAAAAAAGTGAGATATTTGTGGATGTTTTTTCTTTTGTCCTTTTGTAATCTTAATCTCCAATATTGGTGACAGTCTCTCAAGTGGGGAAACATCTCCCAATACGGCCTTTGAAAGTGTCGCTGAATGTTGAATGCTGAATCACCAACACTTCCAGCATTTCGGTTTTTTCCTTCTGTTTTTGCAATTCAGCATCGCATTAGTAATGAGAAATCAGGTATGTTTTTAATACCAAATTGTTACGCGAGATTCTGGCCAGGATCAACATCACAGGCTTTCGTCAGAGGTCAACGTTTTTGTACTGTAAATCGCATGTCAGATTGTCAGTTCACGTTAACATGATTCATGTGCAAGGTACATGTAAGCAAATCGCTGTCATTCGTGTTAAAAAATGCCTATCTCAGGCTATCTGGCTTAAGCAAAAGCTGAAGGCAGAGCTACCAAGTGTCATGCATTATGCGTGACAGTCACGCATCGAGGGTCTGAAAACGCTGTCACGCATGGCAACCATTTTTGTCATGCATCAGGGCAAGACTGGGGAAGAAAAAAAAAAGGTAGTAATTGCTAGACTACATACTGGCTGACCGCCCTCGAGGCCTCAGCTAGCTCTTCGCAGGGTTCCTTTTACGTATATCGCATGCACATAGCATGCATGCAGGCTGGCCAGCTATCATGTAGCGTCATGTGCGCACACAATTTCGAAACGTATACTATACGCTATACATATGCTATACCCTCGCCGCCGAGTCATGAAAATGTCACGCATAGCTGATCTTTGAACTTGGCATCTCTGTGAAGGTAGTTTGCAAGGTTCATCGCGAGCATAAATCATAATTGCCGCCAGTGTATTTTCACACCAGGCACCTAAAATTAAAAATGATTTTGTTGATTCTGTATAAATAAAATGCAAAGGGAAGACCTACGTCATCTAGACTATATATTTTAATGCGTCTCTGCTCTGGAGTCTGCTACTCCTAATACATTTTTTCTCCACAATCACGATTTCTGCATTAAGTGTTTCCTTTGCATTTCAATTTATGAAAAAAAGTCAACGGAATCACATCTTCAGACGCACAGGCCCCAGCGCGAAAGTGCACAACTGCCTGGCCCTGGGTGATAACTATTCACAGTCAAAGACAAAGCCTGTGTGTAACTGCGTAACCGTAAGGCTAGTCGAGTCTGTCCTGTAACGTTAGTCATGAAGGGGGAAAGAAGTTTATCTTTTTTTGTTAACTTAAAGACACCAATCATATTCATAATCATATTCATGCCAATCGCTGCACGCTGAATCAGCAAAGCCAAAGTCAAAGACATGTCATTGACCATGTTGACGAAATAGAGCTCTGCCTGCTCTGCTGGTCTGAGAATGAGCAGATGAGTGGTTTCCTATTTTATGATAATGCCAAACATCTTAATATTTCTTACGTAGAACTAAAGATAAATATCAAAGTCTGCTGCCACATCTTGAATCTAAAGTTAATATTTAATAACACACATGTCACATGATGATTTGATCAATGCAAATCAAATGAGAAAAAAAAATTGAAAAAGTAAAAAAAAAATCAAAACCAAATAATTTTTTACCTCGGAAACGGAGTTCCGTTGGTGGTTTGATTGCAAGGAGTTGATCTGGCTTCGACATTGTTATTATATTCCTCTAGAAAGAAGGTGCAAGAAGATTATTTGGATGCAGAGAAGTGTACCGTCCAACCAGAACTTCGCAAAATAAACGCCTATCTGTCACCGGCAATTCAAGATTAGTACACGTCGGCCATATAGCAGCGCAATACAGTGACTTAATGTCAATTTCGCTGCGATACGGCAGATCCTTGGTTTATGCGAAGTGTGCACTTACAGCTCGACATCAGCGAATCAATTACCAGTCGTAAATTGCATTGTGGGTGCATAGGGGGATAAGCTTATCTGTATTCCTGATTAATATAACGGTACGAGATTAAATACAGGTCCATCTTTTTTTAAGGGCAGATCAATTAAAGGGGGAGGGGTAGTTGATCATATGCGGCACATGAAATAGACATCAATATGTAAGCTAATGAGAATACTGCCTGGATATGAGAATATACACCATTGTTGTGACTTTTGATATCGCTTGGAAACTTTCGGATAGAGATTTATAATGGCGGAATTTCTCAGGGGCGCGATCGAAAAGGGGGAGGGGTTATTTATTTCCCCTTTATCGTGTCACAGGACATGATTCCCTCTCCAGTTCCTCTGACCATGGACCTACTACGATGCTCTGACCAGTGGCGGATCCAGGGGGCCCGGGGGGCTCACTACCTAACTACCCTTCCTAACTACCCCCCCCCCCACTGAGCGAAAAATCGGTAGGCATAATTTCCAAATTTCGAAACATCAGCCGGCACGATTTTCAAATTTTCGCACCAATTAGTGGCCGGCTCCTTTTTTGGCCCCCTCCGGCTGGATCCGCCCCTGGCTCTGACCATCGAGTAGGGTCCATGACTCCATCATGCTCTGACTCAGGTCGGATGGTTTTTGTTACGCTAGATTTGTGACTTTGAAATATTAAATTAATAATTCCATATACAGTGACACCTGTCTATAAAGACCACCAAAGAGAGACAAGAAAAGCGGTCTTTATAGGCAGGTGGTCTTTCATGTACAGGTTCCTTTAGTACATGTTTCAATGAGAAGCCATTTTCAAGGGAAACGAAAATGTGGTCTTTGTAGCAGGGCCGTAGCCAGAGTTTGATGTTTGGGGGCACATACATGTAATTGATCAACGTCCTGGGGAGGGGTCTTTGAGGAGGGATGTATGATCTTGGAAATTTTTTGGGGGCACGTGCCCTCCGTGCCCCTAGCTACGGGCCTGCTTTGTACACAGGTGGTCTTTCTATACAGGTGGTCATGCACTGAAGCAGGTTTGACTAGCTGTATCACAAATCATTATACTTTTTTTATAGTTGAAATTATGTGCATGGAACAAAGAACGACAATTGTCCATGTAAAGTGGAAGGTTTAGTAAAGGGAATCACAACAATGAGATTATATAGTGAGTACTATTTTTTTTTTTTTTTTTTTTTGGCCGGGGGGACACGTGCCCCCTGTGCCCCCTGGATCCGCCAATGTGTTAGGTCATTTAAGAATGACGGTTCTGACTTATACTCATTATGCTAGTAATAGTCATGATGGTGGCAACAAGGGTGCAAAGGGTGCCAGGGGCGGATCCATCCGGCGGCAGGGGAGGGGGCCTAAAAAGGTGCGAAAATTTGAGAATCGTGCCAGTCGATTTTTCGCTCAGTAGGGGGTAGTGAGCACAATTTTTTTTTGGCACCCGAAAAAAAATTTCCCTACGGGAAGGTTTATTTTTTTCCACCGCCACCCCATCCCCCTTGGGTGCCAGGGGAGGGGGCCCATCTTCTTTTTTTCTTCAAAAAAGGGTGTTTTTACCTGTCTTTTGGGGCTAGGGGAGGCCCCCCCCCTGGATCCGCCACTGAAGGGTGCAGCTAATCATCGAGTGCTTGCTTCGAATGATCGAATCAGACATGTTACATGCGACCTAAGGGAGATACCAAGTGAAAATAATGAAACTTTAGACTGTTATAAGTCAAAGCATGGAGGTGGGAGTTACCCACCTCGCTGGTCAAAGGTATCAGAGAAAGGTATACACTGTAAAATCAAACGTCAAATTTATTTGGAGCAAGTTGGGCCCAAGGGGGCGTTACCCCCTCCCCCCATTCATCTGCTTAACAAAAAAACAAATAAAGAAGAAGGGGGAATCATCCACGGAACTTAGTGGTCAAGACCTTAATTTAATCCTGACCCTAGGCCTTCCCCTTCCCCAGATGGCGTCACCCCCTCTTCCGCCTGTACCCCCCCTTTCAACAAGTTTAGGTATATATATACCCCAGTGTTTATAATGGAATTTATTTGAACAGGCCTATGTTCTTAAAATTAAATAAGTGAATATTTAATTAGATTTCCACTTTTTGAAAAATAACTAGGACTCCACAAAATCCGTGTCTATCAAGATAGGCCTATTACTCGTAATTCCATACCACTGTGCTTCGCACATGTCATTTCTGCCATGCATCCTTTTGCTATCCAGTCATTCCAGTGTCATTAATCATTCATGACTATGGATTAAAAGAGGTGCCACGGGAGTTTCAGCTGCATGCAATGCACAATGGCAATTGTTGTGCACTGAAATGATTATTGATACCAAATAGATTTAATAGCTTTGATTATTTTGTGAAAAGGTTGAAAATTAAAGAAAAAGTTGCTTGAAATGAGGAGTACATTTTATGGTGAAAGGAATAGAGGGCATTTATCCAAAGGGAAAAGAACACTTATTAGAAAGAAAAGGAGCATGTTTCAAAGTAAAAAGGGAATTATCTGAAGTGAAAATGAGGCACTTCTCGCACCTGATAAGGGGCACTCACCAGAGATGAAAAAACCGACTATGAGAACGGAAAAGGGGCACTTATTACAAAGGAAAAGGGGCAATTATCAGAAGGAAAATGGCACTTATTAGAAAGGATAAGGGGCATGTGTCACAATAAAAGGGGCACTTATCAGAAATGAAAAGGGGCCCTTATTTCAAAGTTAAAGAGGGTATTTCTCAAATTTGAATAAGGGCACTCATCCGAGATGAAAAGGGGGCACTTATACGAATGAAAAGGGGGCATACAAAGGAAAAGAGATACATGTCAAAATAAAAGGGGCACCTCTCCAGATTTGAAAAGAGGCAATTATATGAAATGTGCGAAGGGGCATTTATGAGAAGGGAAGGGGAAGGGGCTCTTATTTAAAAAAAGGGGGGCATTTTCAATATAAAAAAGGCACTTATCAGAAGGAGAAGGGGCAATTATAACAAAAGAAAAGGGCACTTGTTAAAGGGACAGTTGAGTTCTTGTTTAAGACCGCAAATGCCTTCAAACTTTCAAAGTGCATGGTTATTGCTCTTGTTTTTATTTATGCCATTTCTAGTGCCCTTTTAGGACCTAAACTTGCTATGAAGGTAATTTTAGACCCCAAAATGTTTGAATTTTTGATTAAATCCGATCATACCAATTCAGCTCCACTTAAAAAAAAATACGTTGACCGTTAATCAATTAATTAATTAATTAATAATAACAATACAGGGGCTGGCTGGTTGTGCGTATTATAACCAACACGAAAAAGCCAACAAAACCCAACATTGGCATTGGCTGGAATAAAACGTATAACGCGGTATCTCGTTTTTTTCAACGTCTGCTCTTTCAAATTTGACACTCGATCAGTTATTCATTATCTCACACAAAAAATGTTTTGTGTAGCGCCCGCTATACCCTAGCCTATAATCTAGGCGAGCTTTTTTCTTACTCACGGTTCGTAGTCTCGCCGTATCAGACGTTCTGCTTAGGGTTAGTCTAGCAGCAAAGAAAAAAGCTCGGCACTCCGCCTAGATTATAGGCTAGCTATACCCAAACTCAACTATCCCTAAAAGGGAACCTCTCAGATTTGAATATGGGCAATTATCATTGGTGAAGAGGGCACTTATCAGAGGTGGTAAGGGCATTTATAATAATGTGGAACGGGCACCTATTAGAAATAAAAAGGGGCACTTATCTGAAGTAAAAGGGGGCACTTTAGGAGTACTTGAAAAAGCACTGTGCCCCCGGGTCAACCGCCTCTGTCCATAAATTTGAATATATAGCAAGTTTTTTGAAATTCATGTATATATATTCGATGGCCTAACCCTATGGAACTAGGTGCCCGCTTACATTATTTTATGGCATGCCTTATTTTAAATCTTATCTTCTTCTTCTTCTTCTTCTGATTAAGTCTGCCTCCTTCAATTGATTGAAGATTCTTGCAAACTATGTAGTGTGTTGATTACAAAATAAAACTGTTACCGTATAAAAAAAATGTATAAATTTTGCTCATTCGCTTCACTCGCTCGCAAATTTAGAAATAAATGTGTGCGTTCGTGTGTACGTGGCAGATTGATGCCAAAGAGTTTTCTCTGATGAATTTGGGATTGGGGTGACGCGAAACTATTTATTTCTTTAAAGGTGTACGTCGTGACTAAAAAAAAAAATAAAGAAGAAGAAGAAGGTTGAAAGACGTTGTTCGCTCGATGTATATTTTCTCTGGGTTTTTTTTCAGTCAGGTAAAATTGTCACCATCCTCAACACATAGGCCTGTTGAGTTAATAAATACATTTTATAATTATACACATTTCAATATATAGTTCGCCGTACATAATTATTATGCATTAAACGAAGTGAATGCTCGCATATCACACAGCACATGTGAGTATGCAGCATAGACACATATTGGTACACACATAGTGACACATGTATACAGTGTGAGAAACACTAAATCCGGGGTAAGGGGCAAATTTGTAAACTCTCCCGCTCTTAACCCCCTTTCCCTATCTATTTATCTATTTATCTATTTATCTATTTATCTATTTATCTATTTATCTATTTATCTATTTATCTATTTATCTATTTATCTATTTATTTATCTACTTATCTATAATATATCAATCTGTATCATATCAATATATATATATATAATATATATATATAGGTCTATATCCATTTTTTATTTTTTATTAGGCCTAGATTCTATACTTTTGTTTCTTGTTTAGATCTAGATTCGATACCACTCCAACTCGGTCTCGAATGGTCGGCAGGCCGAGTTATCAAAATTCGAGGGTGAATTTGTTTAGATATCCTATAGAGCTAAGACCGAAAACAACATGGAGCGAAGGCGCAGTGGAGTAAATATTTTCCATATTTTGTGGGTATGCTGTGTCATATCCATGACAGAAATTCAATACTTGAATGCTTCATTTACTGGAGTTACGCAAAAGATTTTAGGAGGGCCACTGGAAGGACTTATCGGAGTATTCGGAGACTTCAATATGGACAAGAAGACTGACGTTTTCGCCATTACTGAAAATGGTAATACATGTACTAGTGCATAGTCTACGGTATATATACGGGGCCCAGCCCCGGAGCTCGGCGGAGGAGCTGTCTGCTGCATGCTGATGAGCCGATGCCCCCGCATCGGATCCATTGCAATTGGCAAGGCTAGGCAAATTGCTGCGCGCTGCGACTCGAATACAAGGATTTCTCAGAAATTTTTAAAGAAGAAGAAAAAAAGAAAAAAAGATTCTGCTATTTTTAGACACTGATAGTGAAAATGAAATTTAATTTGCTTGTGTCCTATTTATTTGTTACTGGCCATTTTTAATATTGCAATTGGATTTTTTTGTTTTTTTCAATTTGAGTTGATTTAATTTGATTTTGATTTAGACTAGGCGTAGATCTAGAGATCTTTCATCTTTGTGAATGTTGCTTAATGTGGCCCTTGATGTTGGGTCTGAAGTCGGGTTGTATAGTTCATTAATTTCCAGGGAATTTCAAGATTTTATTTTTAGTATTTCTAGCCCTACCAAATTTCTTGCAAAGTCCAATAGATCTACTAAAATTCCTTGAAAAGGCTTGAGTAGTGAGTTATTACTTAGTATCAGAACTCACTTTGTCTGTTTACCGGTATAACATAATTGTATAACTCATTTGAATGTGTTTATGAAAATTCATTCTATAATACATCAATCACATCATCATCAGATCATCATCATCATCATCAGCTATCAGTATCAGCATCATCATCATCGACATCATCATATCATCATAATCATTATTATTATTGACCTTATTGTCATTTTTATCTACTCCTCTTCTTCCCTTTTCCTTCTTCTTATAATATTATTCTTTCTTCAAATTCTTGCTTGCTTGCTTGATTTCTTTCTGCCTCTGTTTCTCTCACTGTCTCTCTTTCATACAGGTCATAAAATTGAGTTATACATGAAGGATGGTAATAGTTCCTATCTGCTACATATTCAACAGTCTGCAACTATACAGAGGTATGTTTCAGTGTGCTGAGTTGTGCTCCATCCCTTTATTTTTTTATTTCAATTATAATTTTGATATTTGAATAATGGAGGAACACAACTGAATATGTTACTAAAAGGAAAGTTTTAAATGAAATGTAACTTTCTTGTAGTTGTAGTTACAAAGCACTGCACACATTGCTCCTCATGTGTGGCCACTTAAACATATATTACTTCAGAAACACCAGTTGAGCCTGTGCAATACAATATTCTCTAGCAAAGTAAAGAGCACTTCAGAAGTTACATGAACCAGTGGCCTGAATGGGTGAACTTATGAGTTAAATTAACTATGAGTTGACTTTTATTGAGTGGGCCTACTGCTGCACTGACTAGTCTTCTTATATGTCGCTTTTACCATTATTAAGATTTATTCAAACTTGCGATACATTTGGACTGTTGTATAAAATAGAAATCGAAGCTGATATTTAAAAAAGAAAATGTGTACAGCCCATACCTCTCCCCCATACAGAGTGCAGTCATATTATTGGCGATGGTACCCTCTAAAATTCTAAATAAAAGTCAAGTGATTGAAATGACGGTCATGTTCGAACTTTTCACTAATCCATGAACATCCAGGACGGAGGATACAATCACTAGTGTGGCATCAGGAGACTTTGATGGAGACTTTCAGGTAGATGTGCTGATTACTACCAAGCCTAACTCAGACCCACTCAATGTGAACGTACCCACCAAGGCATTTGTTTATTGGGGCAATGTAACAGCTATGGAGTATGGTGAGCAAAGTAGCCTAACAAGTTTTCCTTCCCCCTCAAAAAAAGAAGTAGATACGATAATTGAAGAAGAAAACAAAGAAAGGATAAAGACATAAAGGCTGTAGTTAAAGCAACATTTTTGATGGTTTATAATTATGCATATTCTAAATGCTTAAATGAATTTGCATAATGAATAACCAACAGTTTCCCGTCTTAACCTCAGGTAGGTAGTATGATCCCATATTCTGGCAGATTTTTATGTTTGATGAGTAATTTTTCATGATATATATATATATATATATATATATGAGAACTTTCTTTAATATCGGTGATTCTGTATCAGAAGGTATGACCTAGATAGGATGTGTCAGTACTGAAAAACAAAGTACAATATGAATACCTAATGTGTTTACACCATTTATTCATTTGTGCAGTCATTATTCAAAGGTGTCATTTTGATTGGATTAAAATGAATGATGTTTACTTGTGATCTTGTTTTCTACAATATCTTTCAGGTCCTCCCACATTAGTAACAGATCAGTTATCAGATCAGCCTTTAGTCATGGAGTAAGTATTACATTGAACAGAAATGTTTAGTTCACTTTCATAACAGGAGCTTACTTAATTTGCCATAAACATTGACATTTTTGTCCAAGGTTTGTCCAAGGAACTACTTATATAAACCTTATGCTATTTTCAAAAAAGCAGAAAATGCCCACAACATATATCCTCATACATTGACAATTGGGCATCTCATGGAGGTATGTTGAGGGAAGAATTAAATGGATAGAAATATGGATGTAACATAATTGTGTTTCTTGAATTTGAGTTTTCTGAATTGCAATGTATGAGACTGTAGAATTTGATGTCCCCAATCCAAGTGAAGAGACCCAATCCTGTCATGATACATTATTATTTTTTTTAATTGTAACACATCCACTGTCATGAACTTGATATAGTAAGTATCATTCAGTTTTCCTAAGATAACTTCTTTTTATTGCACTCATGAATCCTGTACGACTTGGCCTTCTCTTGTGTCATTAATTTTCCTGTGTAGTTGTAATGGTGACATGAAACCAGATATCTTTGGAGCAGACATAACAGGAAAGAAGATGTTCTGGAAGACAATGTAAGTGGGTCACTATATAGTCAATAACTTCATTCATTGCATTCTGACTAAAGGGCTTAAGGGCTATGCTAGTGTCAAGTAGTAAGACTTCAATGTTGACCACCTTCCTGAGAAAGTATTAAAGGAATTGTGAAATTGGTCAGAGAATGTACTAAATTGCACAAAATTAGAAAGCTGAAATCACAACTTTAAATGAATGTGCAAGTTTATGTTATGTAATATTGATATTTTCACAATTTTTTGGTCAATCTTTATACATACCTCACAACCATGCAATCTTATGTGTTCATAAGAAATTATCTACAATGAAAACTGCTTTAATGACCACCTATCTGTAAAGAAACATTTTATATTTTCCTTGAGAATTGTTTTCTCTTTGGGATCTGTGCTATAGTGTCCTGTACAGAAAGACCAATATTGTCTCACTAGAGTGGTGTTCATCTGCAAGTTCCTTTATTCATGTTTAATAACCTTTATTTTATAGAGTTAACGACACTAGGAAATTTGTCGAGGAGTCTCTCCCTGGTCGTGAAAGTCATCACTTGATGGTGCCTAACTCCAACGCTTTCTTGGACCTGACCGGTAACTTTGCTGCTGACCTCTTCATGGTGACCTCATCCAATGGGTCATCTGATGTGACCTTTGAGATCTGGTCCTACATGGCAGGCACGGATGATGAACTGGACACATGGCAGTTCAACAAGGGTTACTCTCCTCCCACTAAACCACAGATTGCACATCTAGGAGTGTCCACCTTTGCAGACATGAGTAAGTTGTGATGTATCATCTGCCGAGAGCTAGAAGGGCATTAAAGGGATTGGGTATCTTTGTCTCAGATTCTAAACAAAATCCTGGATTTAGCTCATGCAATCATAATTATAAACCTTTAGGTCAGTCAGGAATCCCATGAAGTTTACAAGCCGATCGCCCATCTGATTATCAAGATATTTATGATTGGAATTCGAAATGTCAAAAACCGTTTTCCCAACTATCTTTATAACACTACAGTCTACTGGGGAAAATGAGTATCGGTATGATAAAACCGGTCACTCAAAGATTTTTACCTTTTTGAGGCACTCCATGATCATTTTGAGGCGCAATTTTTCTAGGGCTTCAATATTACACCATATCACAGATGCTGATAACACGTAGGGCCATGCATCTCAGATTTGGCATTAATTCTTTCTAGAAGTATATGAGATAAAGCTCTTCTGGCATCATTAGATGTTATCATGAGCTGTTGGTTGATAATGTTAAGCTTGAGCATGACGCATGAAATAATTAAGTCTCAATATTTTCACCCTTTTTTTCTCTGACCTACCCCGGTTCCTTGATATTTATGTGTATATAATCCCTTTCCTATGACGAGAGAAGGAATTCACTGTCTTTGGGACACTTTGTCAATAAAAGATAATCATGAATTCTCACAGGATCCGTCAAAGCTTATATTGATGGCTACAAATTAATGACATCCTTGGTGGAAAAGAATCATCTCCAGGCCTTTGAATTGATATTGATTCAACTTCCTGAAAATGAAGTGTACTTAAAATTGATCTCTCTCATTTCCATTGCATTGCAGATGCTGATTCCTTTCTGGATCACATTCTACCAGTATGCTTTAATGATAACTGCACAAAGGGAGCCATCTATGTTAAATTCTTGGGACCTGTAAGTTGTGATCTATTTTCCAGAACACTTAATGCTCTTTCTGTTTTTAATTGCATTTAGGAAATTTTTCTCTTCCCTAGTTAGTATGCATTTCATTTCCATAGATCGTCAGATAGGGATAAAAATGTCTCAAAAGTTTTCATAATTTCTATACTTATGTGACAACTACGACTTATTACATTTGCAATTTATTAGTAAGGGTCAATGCTTCTAAGCATTTTGCACATGCACACAGCATTAAAGGAATTTTCACCTACCAGGCACCAGTTTAATACACTTTGGGGAAAAGTGGGAAATATATATTGTCTTGTACCCAGGCCTTTGTAACTCCAGTTGATATTCATACCACTTCACTATTCAGTCATAAGTTAAACTACAATCAATTAATGAGATACAATAATCTTTTGAAATACAGTGAAGTGTAAAGTTCATGTAGTGTGGCAGTAGCTAGATACACCTTTTTCTTTGTCTTGTTGATCAGATGGAGTCAAAATGGACACCCATGTTCGATCTTAGCGAGTTGAACTATGATAAGAAGTCCTGGGGGTTTGTCCCACCATCAGAACCCCTGACAGACTTCACTGTACTACCCCTGGTTGCAAGGACAGGTGACTACAACCTTGACACTCTCAATGATGTCCTTGTTCTAGTTCAGTCTGGTGTTAAAGGGTGAGTGTGAAGGCTTTAGAAGGTCATGGGGCGTTGATGTGCCCAAAATGAAATACTCTTAAGCAAACAACATGTCAGTGAAATAATGAGGAATAATTCCCAACCCAAGGAGCATTGCACGACAGGTACTCCAGTCATAATTGCTCCTAGATCTGTTTCCAAGTACCAAATTCCAAGTTTCGCCCCTGGGGGGTGTTTCACAAAGATCCTAAGTTGAACTTATCTCTAAGTTGGACTTAAAAATTATGGAGAGCCATTGGTAGCGTTAAAATAATATATATTCAAAGGTGAAAATTCAAGTATTTTAGACCTTTTATAAATTCCACATCAAGAACATGACATCTCCTTGATAATAGAAAATACGAATGATTTGGATCAAAATTTTTATGCCATTTAAAATAACTTTTACAAAATATTTTCATAGATGCTAATGGCTTTCCATAATTGTTAAGTCCAACTTAGAGATAAGTTCAACTTAGGATCTTTGTGAAACACCCCCGTGGACCCAACACTATACCTATCTCTAACCCTTCGACCAAAAAAAAAAAAAAGTAAACAAATCAAAAGAAACTTTTTATTGATGATGAAATAAAACCCAGACTGAACAAAGCTTGAGCAAATGGAGGTACGGATATGAATATTGTTGGGCAGACTAGGTGAGCTTACTCTACCTTTGTGTATGTGCTACATTTCATTATATATATATATAATCATTGGCTGTGGCTGAGATCCGAGGGAAAGGTACATCCGGCCCTTACTGCTGTAGGACATCACAATAAACCTGTACTTTTCCAGTCTAAGTATCCAATTATTTCTTCTCAGATCTTTCCAGAGACGGATTGTGCTACTGGAGAACGTTGGTGAAAGCCTGCAGCCTGCTTGGGCCACGGACCCAGCTAATAACATTGTATCTCCAGTCCTAGCTACATTCATTGATATACAACGTACAGTAAGTTCTCTTTGTGTTTCAATTAGAAAAAAGATAGGACTGTAGTGTGTAGAGAATGTTGTTTCTATAATTCTATCACCCAGATCTAGGCTTCTAGCACCCACTTTTTATATGCTATTTTTTCTGTCATCTTGTGTTTGCGTTTATGTGATTTTTTACTCTTTTTTTCCTTTTCCTGCCATATGTAGTTCATCCTGTACAGGTTATGATGACGACTAGGATTTTACTTACTACATTCTTCGTCTTTATGTTGAAGTGAAGTTGCTCTTTTATATGGTTATCAAATGTTTTTAGAAGAAAAAAATACATTTTCCATCACCATCCACAGTATTTGATATTCACTTTTCACAAATGTTGTATTTCCATTGCAGGGCCAGCTGGACATCATTATCGTCAATAAAACCTCTGGAGTCGACCAATATGATATCTTTCTCATGGATAACACTTTGGCCATTGATGCATACTTTGTACAGATGGAGGGTAAGAGTATAACCCTATCAGTTTGGCTGCTTCTAGATATTTGAGGCCTTATTTTTGTATTTTGAAATAGCTGCTAAGCCCATAAACATTTTGATGTATGTGGTGGGGGGTTATGTGTGATGATTTATATAACATATTAATAAATTTCTAATAGTATAGATATAATGACTGCTATGAGAGGGATATTTGTTTTTATTGGCTCAAGGGGACGTTACATCCTGTTATTGGTGTGCCAAGGGGTGATGGCAGGGTGATGTAACATCCCGAAAGCCTATAAAAAACAAATATGCCTTGAATATTAAAGCAGTCTTTATATCTTTTATATACCGAATTGACACAAAAATCTACCAAGAATTCTTACCTTATCCTTTTCTTGAGTAAAGATTGGTTAAAACATCACAGAAAATCTGAGACACTGTCTGTTAATCTTCGCTGGAAAGATGACTGAATCTTACAATCATTTGGGAATCGCAGACAAAAAGCACTGTATGGTATCCGCGCTCGCACAAAGAAAATTTTAACATGTAAACCAATGGGGATCTCATCAAAATTTTACTATTTTCCCGGTACCCGGAATCTTTAGGGAATCTCACTTATGAACTATTAACCGTTACTGGCATTGTTCGTTTCTTTACGGGAATGGCTAAAATCACGACTCCAATTCGACCAATCAGATGGCTAGATTTCTAAAGAGAGGTATATAATAAATATTGCAACATTGATTAACAATGTTACCTCGGGTCTTAACCTTCAAAGCATGTGTCCACTTAATTTATTTTCTTTAAAACAGTTTTATTGTTCTGTTACAAAAGATTTGTAAGTTCATTTTAAGTCGAGGCAGATTTCTGTCAGAATTATCATGAAAGCTTAAGTGTAAAGTTTTTATTATAAATTGATTGTATTATTGTACTGCTGAAACTATGTTGTTTTCATAATGGTTACACTAAATGAATTGAAAATAGTTTTGTGAAGCAAATTGTTGATATGATAGATTTCTCTAACTTTAGTGACATAAATTTCTACTAGTAATATTTATGTTCTTGTTTCAGTACTGAGTGGACTCTGCAAGACAAAGTGCCCTTTAGGAAGCTCCAGCATAGTGAGTCAACAACAGGCTTTGATTGCAGTTGTGATCTTAGATAATACATGTTTAACATTAATGATTAAACTGATCACTCTGTTATAATAACTTGATGTTTGAGATATTTAAGTTGTACAAATAAACCCTGTGGGATGAAAAGTCAAAATCATCAGTGAAGCAATTTTTAAAAATATTTCATTTTAGTTTTAGAACACAAAATTGTGTTATTAAACATAATTCACAGTGTTTGATAGAAGTCAAAGGGGTAAGACAATTGAATTTCAGTTATATGATGCACTTTAATAGATCATAACTAAATAGTTTGCTTTGGAATGTGAATTCACATACAAGTATATCACAAACTGCCCCAGTGTATTGATGGACCATTTTAAAGCTATCATGATTATTGAGAAATTTCTCAGAAGGTAGTTTTGTGGCCTCCGCTTTCTATAAGAAAATCCTTGAATGTTTGATACCACAGTCTTCTATCTGTCACTGACTAACAAGTATTGTTTTATACAGCCATATGGGGTAGCCCAGCCAGGTCCTATGGTCAGGTATGACACTACTAGCTCTATAGGCCAACCTCAGATGACTGGAGGTAAGTTATCTCTTTCTTTCATTCACCAATACTAGCTATCTTCATTCTTTCATACATTCTTTCTTCAGAGTCAATACTATTTGATGGCATTTAAAAAAATATATTAAAAGAGAAGACATGTATGGATATTTAGATACTCTGCTTCACATCGGCTAAATTTGTTGTTGTTTTTTTTTTAATCAAGTGTACAGAATGTATTTCAATTCATATTAGACATGCTTAGCAGACATCCATGATATAACCATTGTGATGTCCCTTGTATGGATGTTACACTGATGAGTGCACTTTTCAGAATTAGCAGACTTGGCAGTGTGCCTAGCCCCTAACCAGAGGCCAAACTGGCCAAACTGATTCAAATTAAGTGTCATTCAGTGCTGTACTCCATTAAAAATGTACTTTTACTCCCTTTTACTGTGTCATTGATGGATTGTATTTTTGTCCTCTCCTTACAGGTTCCCAGCTCTCCCAGTCAGCTTACTTCTCCCTACAGCTCCCCTACGTCCTACTAGGTCTGGGACAGAATCCGAACTTTGTAGACAAGCTTATGGTTGGTGTTCCTGGACCAACAGTAGGAGAAACCCCGGTTAGACCTTTTTCTTTCCTCCTGAATTGCAAATCATGTTGTTAATCATATGTATTTGTAAATTTTGAAATTAAAAGTGTTTATAAAAGTTGAACATGCATGTTTGCCTATGACTGAGAACATTAAGAAATAACAATATTTAGCCCACACAGTTTCACCAAGTTTTAAAATATTGCAAGTAGAGTTTGGTGTATCAAATCTTTAAACATTATACTTTACCATTGTTCATCTTGATATAAATATTGGTCTAGGTTATTAAAGTAAACTTAACATTTTTTTTACCTTGTTCTTTATATGTCAAGGAGAAAGAGAACCTATTCTCTTTTATGGTTAAAATCACCTACAGTAATGAAAGGTTTAAACTCTCACCAGCACTTACTGAAAGATAATTGTAATCACCATCTGCTCTGAAATGTAAATTGTCAGTATTTTTAAATATTAACCACTGTGTATCAAGAAATTTGATTGAGACAAGAAATTTGTAAACATGTAGAATATGTGTGTAAATATTAAGTTCTGTGTCATCAGCTGAGATATTAATTGTGTCTTTTTCTGTGTAGAACAAGAGGGTACATGAATGGACATCTGTTATACCCAACTCACAGCTAATCGTCATCCCGGATCCATTGGACAAACCTAGCGAGTAAGTATACATGTACTGGATGCTCTAGGGTAACTAAGCCTAAGGTTATTGATTACAGTCCATCATGTAAAATGATACAACTAATATTTGTGTTCTTCACAGCTATACTTTATTGAATTGACTTTTATTTCCATCATATAAATTGCGTAATAACATTCAAAATATAAAGAAAATATGAAATTATAAACCATAGTACAAATGGAAAATGGTGCATCCGTAAAAGACAATATGGCTTGTAATGTATTAAGACACAAATGCACAGATACCATGAATTTGCCTATGATTAGACAACAGTAAATAAAGATGGTCTCTCTTTTGAGGAAGTCCGTGTAGCAGATTATAACATAAAGTATAAAATATAATTGATTATTATGAACGTATGAATGATTTCTAGAGGTCGCTAAGATATACTATTCTCTAAAGTCAAGGAAAGATTTATGTTTATCACATATAAGCTTTATTCCATTATCAAAATATATTTTACTTTGTAATTATGATATGTCCATTATTTTTATCATGAACAAAATCTGCTATCTGGCTTTCAAGTAGAAATGTATTATTTTAGTCGTAGTGTCAATAAACCATTATGTATGAAGAAACTTTAACAACAAATACATTGCCTTTCTCTTCTTTTGTCCCAGATGGATAAGCAAGATTTTAATCATCCCTGGCCAATCTGTACTCTTGACTGGTATTGTGCTGATCTGTACTTGTGTTGTTTTAATATTAACAGCAGCATTTCTTCATCTAAAAGAAAGGGTATGTTACCACTCATGCTTATTTTGGGATGACTTTCTTCAGTGTGTTTCTCCATAAAGCTTCAAATCACTTCACTTCACTTATTCCTCCTCTTTCTCTTTCTGTTACTTTTATATTTATTGTGTTCTCTTTCCATCCATTCATTTTCTTTCTTTTCATTGCTTGTCTGTTTTTCCATCTTTTTTAGTTGTTGATGTTGTTGTTGTGGGTGAGGGGCGATTGTTGTGGCTACATGTTTTCATTATCCAGTGGAGGTTACTGGTTTCATTCATGTTTCATGCTTTCTAGTTTATACCTTATTAAGTAATAAATAATTCATTCATTCACTATTCTTGTACGGCTTATACAATGTAAGATCATGCAATCTAATATTCTCCTCTCTTTCTGTTAACTTGCAGAAAGATGATGAAAAGGAGAAGAGACAGGAAGCCCATCGATTTCACTTTGATGCCATGTGATCCAAGGACATTTCAAAGCTTGCTCTTATTTATCATAGTACAGTATTCCTTGCTTGATTTAACTAAGTGAATTCTATCTATAAGTCAACTCTACTACACTGCACAGCTGTCTTTCTGTAAGAAGCATTGTGAAATTCGATATGGTGCTTTACATCCTTAGAATCAGCAGGGGAAATATAGGATGGCTTCTACTTCTCTCCACACAATTTCTTCATGAAAGACAATGTAAATAACTTGAAATTCAGTGGCATTGTCGCAAAGATAATTAACTTTGAAAATTAATTAAAACCACTGTGTAAACCATGAAGTGTTTATTGGGAATAGGTCAAATGTTGCCATTGATTGGCAAAAGTATTCTCATTCTTTTTGGAAAATTTGCATCATTATTTTGCTGGTATTAATTAATTCCGTTAGAAATTCAACCTTGTTATATTATCTGCAGTATATGATTAATAGGATGTCCATATCAGAAAGATCCATACTATATTCCAAAGAACTATTTCGAGTATAAATATCTCTTTACTGGCTGTGGCTTTGGAACATGTTATGCACTGTCATTATACATGTAACATGTTATGCATTATCGTTATACATGTAACATGTTATGCACTGTCGTTATACATGTAACTTTTTCACAGGTACAGTGTGTATAGAACACATGGTGTAGTGTTCCAGGCCCC
This sequence comes from Mesocentrotus franciscanus, assembly GCA_037976565.1. Lineage (NCBI taxonomy): Eukaryota > Metazoa > Echinodermata > Echinoidea > Camarodonta > Strongylocentrotidae > Mesocentrotus > Mesocentrotus franciscanus. Next base: position 3,052,079 of record CP137676.1, read on the forward strand.
ATCAAGACGAAGAGAATCTTTAGAATAACACAGGCATTTATGGTAGAAGAGAATGGTAATTGCTTGTCCATTTTATTTGATAACTTAGTACCAGATAGACCATCCATGTTTTTTAAAGCATGTTCAAGAAACTGTCCATAATTAGCAATGATTCTCATCTTGCCATTACATTGCGCGACTTATAATCCAACTTGTTTTCCAAGAATCTGACAACTTTGATAGATACCCATGAAAATGGGAAAGCATACTTCACATATCCTTAAATATGTATTCATTCATTTGATGCAGCAAACTTTAAATCTGTATTTCTTGACTTTAGCAAGTTTCTGTCATACCGTAATTCTCTGTCTTATTTTGATTCCATGTGAATTTCAGGACCCCGTCCTATAAACTTGCCATTGAATCAAACTGATTGCAACCAAATTTCTAACACAACACTACTCCAAATACTATACTGTATATGAAGTTGTAAGTTTGCAACTTTGCAATGGATTGTAGTACAGTAGATCAATCCACAACTCTTTAATACTGGAAATGAATTCTAACTGGAACCAATTGAGTAACAGGAAAATTATCTTACTGTTTCCAGTTGAACTTCTAACTGGAACCAGTTGGGTAACTGGAAATGACTTCTAACTGGAACCAATGGAGTAACTGGAAAAATTATCTTACTGGTTCCAGTTGCACTTCTTATTGGTTTGAACTGGAAATGACACCCCATAACAATATTTTCCAGTTCGGCAATTGGTTTCAACTGGAAATTTTGTATTCCAATTGAAACCAATTGAAACCAGTTGGAGATTTCAACTGGTTTCAATTGGATTTTGGTCCTGGGATATAAGACAGTGCTCATGTCATTGATGATGATGGCCTGTAGGTCAAATGAATGAATTTCTTTCTAAGATCATCCTGATACTAGTTAGAGATAGCTGTAGAAACTTGTTAAAGTAAAATTCAAGGAGAGAAAATGAAATTAACTATTGATGTCTTCCATATGTGCAAAAGCTATTATACTATAATTATGGTGAATATGTGTAGTGCATTTAGTGTATATTATATTTTGATACTATCTTCAATTCTTTCTAGATATGTCTTAGTACATGCATACAAATATTTACATTAAGGTACTGAAAGTAATATATCTTGTATTCTAAATGTGCAGTCTTCGAAATTTTAGTGGAGAGATACTATTCAGCTCTTGACAGTATAGCATGTATGTTTTGTATGTTTTTGATATGTTACATGCCACATTTGTAAACTACTTGTAGATTTCAAAGAAAAGTGCAATGTTTTAATTTATGGGATACATTCCTTCTTTTAAAGTATGTTGTCAAATGCTTGTACATGTATGTGTCTAATGTGATTTTATATATAGTTGTGGGTTAAATTAATGATTATTCATATAACATTTATTAAATTTATATATGGTTTGTGTATGTAACTAAATGCCTAAAGCATGAGCATGAATAAAATAAGAAGGGCAATGTGGTATTTATGCAATATAAAAGAAAGTGGGACAGGATAGATACATTAACGGTACATAATTCTTTAATCTCCTGCTACTCAGAGTAGAGAAGGCTAGATAGTTGTATGATCATACAATCGAACCTTTACTAAAAGGATACCTGAAGCAAACTACACAACCAGCCCTTAATCTAGGCAGGTTTGGAAGGCACTCTTTGACCACAATCTCTCCTGGATTTGTTGCTTCTCAGAATATAATTTGCCATGGTGCCCAGATGGAAATGGTGTTTACTTCTCTGGTTAGTGTTTGTGGAATGTGTTTATGTGAAAATTGTATGGAGTACAGTTTTTAGTGAAAATTGTATGGAGTACAGTTTTTAGTGAAAATTGTATGGAGTACAGTTTTTAGTGAAAATATGTGCAGTTCAAAGCAGGCGATAATTCTGTAGAATCTATGGCCTATGGATTTTGAATAGCACACAAAGGTGAATTTATATGTATGAAGGACTTCTAGAATGCAAGTATGTCTGAATGTTTGGTACTGTCCATATCCTGATGGTTTTGTATGGAGGGATTTTTCATATTAATGCTATGACGCGTGATGAAAAATTGTCACATTGATGTATAAAAAATAAAATGAATTTATCTTCAGCTCATGTAAAAACAACTTTGCATCTTTTGTTTGTTTCATCTGTTCAGGACAATATGCCCTTATAATAATAATGATATTCATATTTGTATAGCACCTCATACACATGTACTACCAGGCACCATTTTACAAGTGCATACATGTATACCAATCCAACCACAGTAACATTTTCATCCTACTGGGTACCCAATAACGCCTGGGTGGAGAGTGGCAAATGTAAATGAAAGTCTTGCCAAAGGACTCGAAAGGTGATATGTGATCCAGTCTGGCGACGTATCCACTGGACCACGACACCTTATGATCAAAGCACTGGAATATTTGGAATATTTATATATACATCAAATTACAATTTGCAACTAATGAGGCGGTGATGTCTTCCGTTCAAACTTTGCTAAAGTTTCGACCCAGAAAGCGTAAGTGGTGTGCATCTGTGACAAGATACGTTCCTAGTGGACAAGTTCGACTTGGCATCCTGATTCTTTTCAAAATAGACTCGCAAAAGTAATTCAAACTGTAGTTAAGACACTTCCAAAAAGACCTTGTTTGCTCATTTGGGACTGGTGTGGGCATACAGTTCTTTAATGTAAACAAATGCACAAGAAACACTGATTGAAGAAAAGAAGAAATGCCTTGTGACAGATGGCCAAACTATTATTATTCATGGTCTCATTGGCTGACAATTAGACTCCAATAAATAAACAAAGACTACATCGTGATATGCAGTTGTTATTCACAATAGGTTTAATTTTGTACAATATTAGATATATCATTTACACATGTAATAATAAATCATTGCTTTTTGTCATTTTTGCCTTCAATTTACGTAATGATGTCTAAATAGGTTGATTCAATACAATTCATAAATATTCCTTGTTTAACATTTGTCTTTCTATGACAATTCAAAAGAAGCTCTGGACTGATGATTTTACATACTTCTACATGTAAGTGCTCTTCAGCAACAAATTGTTAAAACAATATAATTCCTTTTTGCAAAAGCATTGGGAAGCTCATCTACTATAAATATTCCATCACAACATGATTACTAGAAGTCATATAATGACTGATGACAGGTATCAAATCTGAGCTATTGTCTTCTTCACATGTCACTCTTATCGCAGAGTGAAGTTTGTTTGGAAACATTTGATTTTAGCCTATTTGGGGTAAATTCATTTGACCAATGTATTTCTGAAATTATAATTAAATTCAGTTTGATTTCATAAATTTTCAGAACCTAGCTGCTACTCACAAGAAAAATGTACAAAACCTTATCTCATGCGTATATAATGTACCTGTATGGAAAAGTTGATAAATGCAAGAACTTTGAAATTAAACTTGGTTTACGACATTCTTTCCTCCCATTTCAATATATAATGAATAAGCTGCTGAATGCATAATATTTTGACACCATGGCTTTGACATAGGCTTCCACAGGCATCGGCAATACAAAAAAACAAGAATGAACTTGTATTTTCTGTATACTATAATAAGTACATCTACATGTATGATGAGCTTTGTAAGCCAATAAAATCATCAGTTCAGTGCTTCAGCAATTGATATACATGTACATGTACAATACAAGTTCAAATACAAGCGCGCAAATATAACGATGTATAAATTCAGGAACATTTAATAATATAAACTCATGATTACTTGGATATATATGTCTTTGTCTGCTATGCTACAAGCATAATGTGTACTGTAATACTTGGTCACAAGCCCAGGTACTGTGTACTGAAAGAAACAGTCTTCCATTCCAAATAACAGAACGTTACTTTAATACATAAATTCACCAATAAAATGAATTAAAGAACTTTCTGATCCAAAGCTAATAGAACCTTACAAGTCCTGTCCACAATAAGTGACAATACATCTTCCAAACAAAAAGTCATCCCATCATTTCTCATTAAACTAAACTCATTTCAAAAGAATGTATATCTGGTGCACAGCATGAATTAACTTTTAAAAATGTAAATATATAAACCATCTATATATCCAAATGTTGCTTTTGCTTTTAATATTTGCTTGCACAAAGCTATTACTCATCCAGCTTTAGAGTATGGTATGAGCTTTCAAAATGTCATCCAAACATTACAAAAAGTGGATTTTCTCCTTTCAATCTGTCAAATAACAAAATATTCCATTCTTATTAACTCATATCACATATAAAACAAAGTCTACATGCCTTCCAAAATGCTTTCAAAATTGTCCAGGCTTTGTAGCATTATGTTGCGACTGATCACACACCCCCATTCAAACTCATCACTCCTAACAGCAGCACATCATGATACTCCTAATAAATCTTAATCCTGATTTGGGCTCGACAGGTAAGTTTTCAAGTGTAACTTAACATTAAAAGCGACACTGGTGTGCTCGGGCAAACGAACCATGAACTATTTTGATACTTTCAATGTCATACATTACAGTCAGAACAAGACAAATATAAACATAGAATTCTTGTTAAGGTAGGACACATTGAATGGCAGACTGAGGCTTAGGTACCCTTTGCTTTAAAAAAAGTAGAACTGATTGGCAGTATGTTAATCACATTTACAGCTTCAGAATCATAACTGTGAGCTGAAAGAATTTAGAAAAAACATATTGCAAATATATCAATTTCGAAATACAATTATTATCACGAACGAAATTCAAATTAAATCTTTTGGTGTGTGCTTAAAATTTGCCATACGATTGACTACAGTGAGTGACATAAATCTCTTGAAATCTCACTGACGTTGTATTACATAGACATTTGGAACACTTGTGCATAAAATCACGAACCACAAATCCTCATGTATCATCAAAAACTTTTGAAACATGATAAGAAACAGTGCTTGTTCACATTAAAAACAACATACTGAATGAATATGAGAACAAAGTGACATTCTAAATTGGCATAAATCAGTTCAACAAACTGATAAGGCAAATAAGATACACCATTAGCACTATACATTGCCACATACATGTTTGACACAGCATTTACTGTCCAATCCGAGGGTAACATGTGTGTATGTTCATTACGTTAACAATAGATTTCCAAATCGCCATGACTCACAAGAATAAATTTCAGAAGCTTCATAAATTGATAAGCTTTTCATTAATATTTCAGCTCAAAAGAAGGATGGATTGGTTTTGTAGCTTTGATTTTTCAAGACTGATTTCATTTGAAGAATCATTTTCTGACAACATAAACTAGTGTAAAACTAGTAAATTTCTCCCGTATTGTAAATGACAGCCAATACCACAGCACAAAACTATCATTAATTGCACAATATCAGTGTTGTTTCAATTACCATTCAATCAATTTACGGCAGCTTTGCGAATTTATCTCATCCAATCACAAAATTTGTGAATATTTCATGCACGTGAAAGATTTTAGTTTTACAAAATTAGAAGTTCAATGCATTATCATATCTGAAATGAGACAGAAGACTACTAAAGATAGCATTCAATACATGATGTCTGTATCTTCTAAATGCACCTACAAGTATCCCAAGAAATCTGGCTGGACATGGCATTTCATGCCTCAGTAAACACTGTTGTATTGAAAGCTCAAAAAGTAAACATAATTTAAAGCCAAAAGGATGATTTTACAATAAAAAGAAATAAATCAAAGAGGATGGGTGAGCACTGATTGTTCGCAGACACATCAGCTATATGGCCAATGCAGGGTGTAACTGCAGGAGGTACATAGATATTAAAGGTAAACAATAATGGACAGGGGGATCTTCTCTGGGCAAACAAATTCATTGCCAATACTGAAAAGAGACAGACCATGAAATCAATATGTATGTCCGTCTGTGAGTATAGTGAGTACCTCATGCATGCATGTATCTCTGACTCTACATACATGAGACACTTATATTGGGTATATTGTATTGAATCATTAAAATTGATACAACAGGTTATGAGATTTGTGATATATGAAACAGATTTGACTCTTGTCCACAAGCTAACAAAAATATTCTAATAATAATACAAATGTTGTTAAACCGGGGAAGCCTCATCAGCATCAATGCTGTTCTTCTAGAGGGCCCTGCCATTATAATTACCCTCACAATTACCAGATACCCAATTTACACCTGGGTGGAGAGTGGCATATGTGGATTAATGTCTTGCCAAATGATGTTTGTCCTGGGAAAGGATTCCAACCCTCAACCCTAGGATTGAAAGTCAAGTCAATGAACCAATATATCAAAACCTCTACAGGCTCCCTCCACATGGGCTAGTGATGTATGCAAAAGGTCACCAGGTTGAACCTTGGAAGTAACAAAGATATATATATATTGATAAAATAAACAATGACATTTTTCTTGGCTGATGAAGGATAACATTTTTCTCAGAGACTATGACATGGCTGGTTGGTATTATCGTGACAGTAAGAATGGAGACCATTTCTGTTGCAGGATAAGGCTCTTTGTCTTAGCCAGGTCTAACGGAACAGCAGATACCCTGATGAACTTAGTTGGGTGATGCTGCTGTGACAGTGAGTAAGCATGGTAAGAGTTTCTGTCACAGGGTCAGGCTCCTTGTCTTAGCCAGGTCTAATGGGATTGCAGATACCCTGATGAGCTTAGCTGGGTGGTGGTGCTGTGACAGTGAGTAAACATGGTGAGAGTTTCTGTTGTAGGATGAGGCTCTTTGTCTTAGCCAGGTGAGACGTGATAGCAGATACCCTGATACTACTGAGATCATAAACCCCAGGTTGGCTACAGCAGGAGAGTAGACCTAGCTTACATTCCTGCCTGGAGTCCAGGGTGAGATGACGACTAGCTTGACTCACCCAGCTGAAACCACTGCTAGTTGGAGGTGACGTGACTCGTGATCCAGTCTGGTCTGACGTACTGTGGATTAAAATACATATGGAAGTTTTACCACAACTGCAAGTACATGTACAACACTTGTGTTTGTGACAGTAATGACAGCATTATTTTTAGAGCTTGATAATTGCATTATGATATAAATTTCAATGAATATGAAATTAAAATTCAGCATTATAAATGTACAATTAATCAAAATTGCAAATCCTACTGGAATACAAGAACACTCGCTACTATGCAATATATGATCAATAAATTGATACTAATAAAATTCCATAAAATGATTTAATCTGCATAATTTTCCATGCATTGCTCTAGTGATAATAATAGTCCATTCTTACCTATCGTTCTCTATGGCTGATGAGGTCTCTATCAAAACATCCAACAAAGAATCGGTGCAGTTACATAGCAGCAGTTTTATTGACAGTGAACATATCCTGTATAGACATATCAGAAGAAAGAAAAATATCAGTCTATAAAAATTTGAAATTTGAAAAATATTTCTAAACATGAATGATTTAGAAGACAAGCCCCTGATGTTTGTTGACTTGGTTAGCATTTGGGTAGAATTTTGAAAGCTAAACTTGAAAACAGCTTTTATATCTATGAAAGGTATGTCAGCTATTTATAAGGTTCTTACAGGTAGGTTGTCAAGAATGAAAACAACCTACAAGTACCTAAAATAAGAAAAATTAATATATGCAGCTGATCTGACAGGCATATTCCGTCAATTTGAGATCATGAGGTTCATAGGGTTCATGTACAGATCCTTTAAAGATACTATGTCCCTTTTGCAGCCAACATCAAATTCTGTAGAACTTTGCAGGAATTATGAATATGTCATGTATGTCCTATCTGTGAAATTTAAACGTTAGCAGTGTCCTAATATTCAAATTATGCAAGGAAACCTGTTTACTTGCTAGACTTCACTGTCAGACACTATTGAGTGACTGACTGGCTTTTTTCATCTTTGGTAATAACATACATAAAATGAGCTGTAAAGGGTACATGAGCATTTGTCTACATCAATAACCCACTTCTTGTAATGGCCAAAATTAAACTGATTGAATCTTTGCGCAGCATAAATTAACGACCATTCAGTACAATGGTCTGAAAAATCAGACTATTACTTACTGGCTCTATAGCTCCTAAGTCGATTCGACAACTAATAGTCGTTATTTTCCCACTTAAAGACATTTTCAAGCCCCCTTATTTTTAGCGAAGTTCTAAATTATTATTGTCTTTCAAATGCCGTTGGAATTTAACCTTTTTATTTTTTTGGCCTGCAAATGGGACATAGTACCTTTAAAGTCTTTACCTATTGTCCCACATATAAAGAATGAGAGTAGTAAGAGTAGTATCTTCACCTATTCTTGTTGAAGTCATTCTGTACAGCTTCTGTGTACTGTAAGCTGTATTTGAGCAGTGAAGCCATGACTTCTTGGCTTGGAAGAAGTGGTTCAAGACTGACAGGTTCTTTGATGAACTTCACCTGCTTCTGCTCAATGGGAAGCTGTATGATAAAGATAGGAAGAGGAAATCATGACATTGTACTTTTAGTTCTCCAATATGGTCAACATGACTCAACCCAAAAGTTTTAAACCGCATTTCCTTTTCAAAGCCGATTAATGTCTAAATTTCAATTAAATTAGAAAAGAAGACGAACCTGTAACTTAAATAAATGTTTAAATATGTTAAAAGAACTTGTCTTCACTTGGGGCATATATTGTTCTTCTTCCCTGATTGATTCTCCACTTTTTCTTCGAATTTTCAATAACATATAACAGAGGCTGTGAATGATTGACATTCAAAGTACAAAGCTGCTTTAATAGCAAAAAGGAACAAAGTCCCGAAATTTAAATGAGTTCAAAGTGCTTTAACACACATTTGATCAGACACTGATTTAGTGACATTAACATACAATCTACATAAAATTAATTAGGGCCTGCTAAGTCAAATGCATACTGGTACTCCATAAATTCAAATTGGCATATCTAAAACTCATCCCAACATAGCTTTGAGTCAAATACTTGTATACAGCACTTTTATATCAATGCATATGATATTGATAGTTCATGCGAATGATGCATCCAAATACATCATTCAACTACAAAGCAAATCAAATTCCCAGTTTTCCATGTCGAAGTAAGGTAAACATGTTTGACATACCTTTCTTACAGGATGTGAGAGTGTGTCTGTGTTGAGTTGATCAATAGTCAGATGACTCTGGCCATACAATACATGATCATCTCCATCTTCATCTACTACAAAGGCCTAGCACAATAAGAAACAACACACCAGAAAAATGCTTGGTTAAGGGTTCTTCATACACAAGCTATTCAAGTCTACAATGAAAATGTGTACCAACTGTATGGAATTAGGCCCCTCCCTCTCTCTCTCTCTCTTTCTCAAGACTTCCATCTTTCGACAATCACCCTAATTTCTTCATTTATGTAAAAAATTACACATACTTCAAATTTGGGTAATATGAATGAAACTTCCATTAAGAAAAATTAAATGCAGTAAAATGTTGTTATTGTTGTTATTGGGGCAGGGGGGGGTCACGGTTTTTTCCCCTACCTTCTCTACTCTAGAGAATTGATTTGGATACAAATTTCACTATATAAATTTTTACAATATGTCCATTGGTAATGCAAGTCTGTTCTGATGATAATCATAGAGTTCCAATAAGACTTTTCCATATAAAGTACCCCCACCACAGATTAATCAGCACACTGCCCATGTTCATACATACCTTCCATAGCACCAGTAATGCCATATCAGCCATATTGCACTCCACCAACATATTTTCTCTTGGTGCTGGCTGCCTGGAAAACAACCAACTCTCTGTGCTACCTATACTCCCTGGTGTGGTTGCCGGTGAAAAGGGATTATCTCCTATCAAACCAGTCTTAATTTGCCTACCCTTCAGCTTAGATCTAAGATAGAAATCTGCACATGGCATCAAGTTACTGGGTGCCTGGATAACAGAAGTACAATGGAAAAAGTAGTAATGAATAGAATTGTACTTGTTAATCAAATAAACATATATAGACATTGCTGGGGAAGAAGCAATGCCCACTATCAAACCAAAGATGATCAAAATTTTCAACAAATGCTGTTTTCTTCGGAAGAAATGATTTTCAGTTGAGATTCAATTATTTGCAGTATGAAATCTTTGCAAATCTTAACAACTAACAAATTACTACATGTATGTTTTATTGTTAATGGTACAAATACAATTTGGGTAATATCATGTGAAGTTTTGCTATGAATTATTTAGTATGTATTGTCATTTTTGTTTACATATGTTAATAAAGGATATCAAAACAAAACAAATGATCAAGACTCTCATTCTACATAATACCCAGCAGACACTTGTGACATCAATACATTGATATAATCTGGATACATTAGCATCAATGGTGATATTCCATCCTTGTCTTACTTACCTTATCTTTCCCAAAGAGCACACTAGAGAAAGTGAAGGCTGATCTATTTGGATCATCTAGAAAGCAATAAAACAATGAATTTTTGTTAATTTCACATGCACACCAACATGAAACATGTGTATAAGCACTTTCCTTGCTTGCTTCTTTTTCATGGCTCTGCATATCCAAAAGTGACTTTCAAGAAATGTCATATTCATGACATCAAATTGAAGAGTATTCCCTCATATCGTACACAGGTAGGTTGGGCAAAATGCCTCACAAACATCACATGAAAAGGATATGATCATTAAAAAGAATATTTTATATACATATTCCAGAATAATAAAATTAAGTGTTAGTAAGGCTTTAGACATACCTAATTGTTTGCCCTTGAAACACAGCTTTTGAGACTCTCCACTCCCGATCCTCTGCTCTGTAATCATAATTACAAAACCATTCTTTAACAAAAAACATTCATAGATAATGAACTATTACTCTAATCATAGGAAACAATCTAACAGAGGAAACATAAATAGGCCAACTTAGTTTGAATCTTTAAATTCAAACTTTTTTTGTCAATATCAAACTCTTATCCACTAATTTTAATGTTAGCTTCCTGTAATTCTTAAGATCTTTAGTCCAATTTCATATCAAAGGCTTCATTTCATAGGTGACATTATACTATATTTTACAAATCTTTTAACTGTAACAAATAACTAGGTAATGAGTAACAACTAATTCACCTTTAATATTTATATCAATCTAGAGCTCCCCCTTTGATTCCTGATTACATTAAACTACAATACTCATCAAATACAATGCTATTTTAACATGTGGGCCTACAATCCAAGACAGCCATATCAAAGCATTCTGCTTCAACTGATGTGAACTGACCTGAGTCTGGTGTTACAAGAGGAGAGAGATACCATCTGTGGCTGACTCCTGTCACATGTTGCAAGCTGATCTCTGTAATGCTGGAATCATGCACCTGTACATCCAACAACAGAACTCAAGTTAAGTATTTATTTGTTTACAGCAATCATATCAATTAGTAAAATGGATATATACAATTACTCAACAGTATAAATGAAATGGAAGATCTCCCTATAACAGCCCTTTAAAGTACAAGAAGAAAATACGAATTCCCTTGCAGCTACCCAAATAACTTTTATGATGAAATTTGAACCATGTACTCATAAGGAACACTTTTTCATAGATTTTGGATTTCAGTACATCACTATTGTTGCAACTTTTCATTCATAAGAGTTTTATTTTTTTCCCCTATGCCTGTTAACATCTCAGTAAATTTACACCCATGCATAAAACTATTATCCCTTTTTAAAACAATTGCATGAATATTATCTCAGCTTTAAGTGTTTAATTGTACTAGTATTACTAGATTTGTTTTTCTTGTTCACATACTCTTATTTCTTTATACTTGATGTTTTTAATCTTTTCATTTGTAATAACTTCCGCAATTTGGCTTTTAGCCATGACAGATTTTATTCCACCATATTTTTGCATATTATTATTTGTATTTGCATGTTCATGTAATAAACCTTCTACTGAATTAAATCACGCTTCTTACAGGTATGTTTACCCACAAATTTGAGAAAATAATTTAAAACCAATTGGTCATCTGTCATTATAATAGGCTTTTGCTCTTTGCATATTCCTCTCATATCTTCAATATTCAATAGTAATTCTAAAAGCATAATTACTTGTATCTTCTTTTAACATAAATCTTTGATAATTTTCAGTCTCTTACTTGGTTCAGGTTCTCTATTGTGAGTGAGACAATGAGGTTGAGACTGTTATCATCCTGTGCGTTCACTTTCCTGCTATCTACGGCTTGAGCTCTATCTGCTCTAGCTGATATAGACACTGAGTTACTGGTAAGAATGGTGGCTGTGTGCTGTAATGATCTATGCCTGGAGAGAACAAACAAGAGGGACAAGAATTATTACAGGGAGTGTCAACACCCTCTCTCTCTCTCTCTCTCTCTCTCTCTCATGCTATCCCCAGCTTGAGCTATATATACTGAGTTACTGGTCTGTATGATGGCTATGTGCTGTAATATTCTATGCGAAAGAGAGCGAAAAAGACAAAGAAAGAAACTCACAGAAGGAATATTTGAGAAGGAAAAAATCATTATGGTAGTACTGTAAATGACTAAATCTTGATTGCCTTACTAGGTATGTAAACCCATGGCTTTAAAAAAAAAGAATGCTTTCACATTCCTTTTTCCTGTATCTTGGACCTTTCTATGTGAAAGGTATGCACTTGTGTCCAGATTACTACTCTGTTGCATGCCTGCCTTAATTAAATAGACCCAAGTCAAGTGAGAGTCGAATGCTAACAGGCAAGATACGATCACTTGTGGTTGTATGTGCCACTACGTGTAGTTCCTTTCATGAATTAATACACATGGATATATCATGCACTGCACATATGGCAATGATACACCAAACATATTCTCACCTAATCTTGGTGTTTTCCTCTGTGGTTTCGTAGTAGAAGAGCATCCTGATATTATGAAGACCACTATCACATGGACCTCTGATCCACAATGGCACTGACAACGAGGCCCCCGGAACTAGCCTCCCCTCTGGCAAGACAATTTCAGTCACATTATTTACATTGCACTGGCCCGCCTCAATCTCATGAATCACACACTCCCCTGAATCTAACAATGGAACAGTCCTGCCTCCCGATTGGCTGAGGCTACTAGAGTCACTACTGCTGCTGGTCAGTGATTGGCTGGAAGAAGAGTTTGAAGGGAACCCATGAAAGTGGCCTCCGAAAGAGAAGATCTCTGGTCTGTCTGAGATGGTGTGTAGTTTGTGTAGTGGGCACGTTCCTTTATTAGTGATCTCTACACTGATTTGAGTGATCTCTCCACATAATAGATTTGTTGGCATTGAAGAGAATGTGACCTTGAAAAACAAATAGAAAAGATAACAATCAAATCCTACTTTCAAATAAATGGGATTTAGAATACAATTCCATCTTCTGTTCTGAACTAGCTAGTTGGTATAAATATTTTCCCCTACAGGTAAATGCAGAGCTGCCAAGTTGTATTTTGCATTTTCAGTATTCTTATCCCCCAAAATCAGTATTTTGACCCCAAAATCCGTATTTTTTCCGCGTGAAAAAAATATGCATGCATATCGGCGATGTTCGATCACTTAGGCCTATTACATTTCTGTCCCACACGTAAACAACTAAGGCCTAAGCACTGCACAATGGACTTAACAGTAACACATTAAAAATTTGCCCTTTCAAAAGAAAAACCCTTAGAAGTAGATCTACACATACATGTAGCTTATCAAATGAACATTCATTACCGTCAGACCGGACAATACCTTCAGTCTTTTCTGCAAATGTCCTTCATTTCAGTTCTAACTCGACTCGTATAGTCACATCGCATGCACAATTAGTACACACACACGTACACACGTGTACGCATATTGGCAAGGTGCAGCACCGATTCCACTTCAGTCCCACACGCAGACAATCGATGCATGCTCGAAGCACGGCACACAGACATAGTAAACATACACACGGATATCTAAAGCCGACACACGTCTTTCAGCGCACGGAGTGCGCACCAGCCATGCCCATTGACTAATACACAATTGACACGGCGCGCGCACCACCCATAGACTTATACACAACTGATTTTTTCTTTTTCCGTATTTTAACATGAAAAAACGTACGTCCGTATTTTAAGTTGATTTCCGTACGAAATACCGTAAATCCGTACTACTTGGCAGCTCTGTAAATGAATGAAATATTCACCCATAGTCATTTCTATAACATATCTTGCTTCAGAAAGTTGAGATACCGCACATGTCCAATTATAATCCTTCTAAAAGTAACACCAAACATCAAATTCTGAAACACTTTATAACTTCACCCATGACATTACAAACACCAAGTCATGCCTTCATCCATTGCATATGGGAACCAGGTGTTTCCTATATGAAAGCAAATTAGCTTTAATACAGGAATAAAATTAGAATAAAGCAGTTAACTGTTTTAGAGTTTGGGCGAGTACCTACCTCTAGTAGTGGCATAGGAGGTGCTATGATAGGATCTAGTCTCCTATCAGGACCATACAACACTCCACATCTCTCATCTTTGGTGATATTCATCCTAGGACCCTGGATATCTAGATCCTGCATGCCTTGGACCTGAGCAACGCTTGACCCTAACGAGACCGGCCTCTTGACCCCTGACCTGCCATCGAGTACCTCTTGATTGGTGGATGGTTCTGTGGTCTGATTGATGGAGGGCTGGGCTGACAGGCTGTAGGCTAAGCCTGTTATGTGAAGCTCTCCTGTCTGAAGTGGTGTCAGGCCTAAGTAAAGCTATAGTGATGATGAAGCATCAAGAGGATATACATGTATATGTATGTACAGATTGGTGTATAAGCAAGATTGATGTGAACATAATCCTCATATCATCTTAAGTCCACCTTCAAAACCCACTATCCACTTTTATTGGTAAATTATCCTTTTAACTACATTCAGCTAAATATGTAAAATGATGTAAGAGGAAATATGCCGATTGAACTAAAAAATTACATCTTCTCAAGTCATAATTTTACGTCACCAAACCAACTCATATAATAATCATAACTTTAGTTCAGACCTGATATTACACTACAAGGAGGCCATTTGAAATCCTACTAAGACTCTGACAAACATTGAGGACAGTATATAGAACAAAACTAAAATAGATACGATTTCAAAACTCACCAACTTGTAGTCATTTGCTGCCATGACAACTTCTGGAATGCATTCAACCATTACTACATTTTCCACACTTCCGACCTTAACAATAACAAGGAGAAAGAAAACAATTACTGAAAAGTCATTCCTTACAATGTCTTTATTCAAAACATGTCAACTGTATGTAAGGAATACAAGTATAAGGCACTTCTACAGATCATGCAGTTTCATTCAAAAGTTGATTTTCTTCTGTAAAGATTAGAAATAATCAACATGTTGGCTTTACTTGTGTAATTTAATGACAATTATCTGATCAGTGAAAACCATTCAATATTCATGCATACGGCACTCTGATAAAGCACTGGAAGATTGATCAAAATCTTTCTATCATTTAAAACTTTGCAACATTTTCAGGTAATTAAACTCACTCCATTTTCTCTGACATCAGCTTCATTTGACAGGATTGTTGGCTGCTGTTCAGGATTCTCTTGATTACCGCCCTCGTAGTTCACCGGTAGAAACTTCCACAGGAGCGTGATGTTGGTGAGGATGATAGGTACTTTGAGTGGGTTCTCCAAGACTAGTTCAATGGTCATTTGTTCTGAGGAATAAACAGAATGGATGAAGAAGTAGACAGATCGTAATAAAAACCCATCCAATTCAAATATCAAGAGCACTGACATTTTCAAATGCACAATGTTTAAGAGAGACGGAAGATGATCAATTATTCACCTTTCATAAGTGATATCACAATGGAACAGTCTTTTGTAGTAGAAAACTACCAGTCGATCTTTGCCTTTTATGAAAAAGATGTTTACTGTCATACCAGGATGGTATGATAATTAAAGGTCTAGAGAATCCCACAATGTCAGAGCTATGAGTAACATTCTTTAGAATTGTCATTGCAACTTCAATACATACTTGTTCTTTCCAGGGTTTTGAGTGCATTTCATATATACCATTCACTTGTTGGTTGTATTCATTATTTTCAGTTTCACGTGGATTTAAGATCCGTAAGAAATAAATTTACACAAGTAGTATACATCATAGCCATGTCAGTCATTCAGATGTATTAGATGGTAATAATTTCAGATAATCCTTCACTGATGTTAAAACCCCACATTCCTTTATGGTCAAATATTACTCAACCTAAGGTTGAAGCTTACCTCCTTCTACACCGAGAGGGCTTGTTGAGTTGTCTGTTCCACTATGAAGCAGCTGAGGATGGTAATGAAACCTTCACTGATGTTAAAACCCCACATTACTTTATGGTCAAATACTACTCAACCTAAGGTTGAAGCTTACCTCCTTCTACACCGAGAGGGCTTGTTGAGTTGTCTGTTCCACTATGAAGCAGCTGAGGATGGTCATGAAACCAGGAGGGTAGTGACTTCTGTTTGTTTGCTACCATGGCAACTGCCTCCTCCATATTGCACCAAACCCCCATCTCAGCTCGGTCACAGATATGACCAAAGGTCACTGATGTAGCTGCTATCCTTGAATCTTGTTGTTCTACAAAAGAAGAAATTCAATTTATTAATCTTTATTGAAGTAAATGATATTATGACGTTATCTATTTACCCACAACAAGATACAATGCTTTACAATATTAATATTATATCAAATGTTATACAGGATAATGATAACAAAAACAAGCCAAATAATACTGAAATAGAATCAAAGAATAGTGGTTTGAGAGAATCAGTGTGAGACTGCACAAACCAAAGGAAGCTATGTTCAGTTAAACTCATGTATGTACTTGCTATGAAATAAAATTGCCAACATTTTGAACTTCTGTGTCAGACATTCACAAAGCATCAGAGAGAGTGAATACACAAGCATCAGAAAATCATACTTAAACATGAATACACCCAATTTTTTTTCTTTTTTTTTCTGAGATGTGAATCTCTTCCATTTGGAGGAAATTTTATCAAAAGATATGCAGAAATCATTAACTACCACAGACTGAAGTTACAGAATAGTTGTCCAAAATTAGTAGGATACATGATTTCTCAAAATCTTGGGGAAATTCAATTTTAGGCCTTGCATCTATATTACCTATACCTGTACATGTTGTACAAGGTAGTAAGTGCTTACCTGTGTACTGTTCTCTTTTTGGAGAGGCAAGAAGGATCCTGGTGGCTGATTTCTTGATGAATGGAAGAGGAAGCTGAGGTAATGTCGCCAAGCTCTGACCGTCCTGGGATTGCATTGTTAGCAGTTGCTGTTAGGGGAGGAAATATGTTCATAATATAACCATATCATCAAACAAAAATCTTCCTCTTCATACAAGGGAAATGAGGGATGGAGGGTGGAATAAAAATTCTTTTTGCTCCGTCAATTTTGCACACAAAATATTGGCAGAGATGAACAAGATCATAAAATTGCCCCAAAACAGCACAAATGTGCCAAAAATAACAAAAATGGCTTCATTTACAGACCCTTTAAGTAATCACAAGATCCACTAATCAATCATTCTCATCTTTTAAAGAGCATGCTTAAACTAGATGGAACTTCAACTGCGCGCAGTCGAAAAATGCCTCCGCCATAGAGCAATTTTACAAACCAAAATGGAAGCAATTTTTAAAATTCAAGTTTGATTGTAATCCATCTGTTGGTTCTAATGATAACACGATCACGAGCTATTTTAGGATACATAATGAGCCCTGTGACCTTTGACCTCGTGACCCCAATTCTAATCAGTTCATTGACTCTGCAAGATACATACATGACCCAAGTTTGGCGGTAATCCATCAATCGGTTCTTGAAATAACGTGATCACAAGCTATTTTGCATACATAATGAGCCCTGTGACCTTTGACCTCGTGACCCCAAAATCTAATCAGTTCATTAGCTCTGCAAGATACATACATGACCCAAGTTTGGCGGTAATCCATCAATCGGTTCTTGAGATAACGCGATCACGAGCTATTTTTGCATACATAATGAGCCCTGTGACCTTTGACCTTGTGACCCCAAAATCTAATCAGTTCATTAGCTCTGCAAGATACATACAGGACCCAAGTTTGGCGGTAATCCATCAATCGGTTGAGATAACGCGATCACGAGCTATTTTTGCATACATAATGGACCCTGTGACCTTTGACCTCGTGACCCCAAAATCTAATCAGTTCATTAGCTCTGCAAGATACATACATGACCTGAGTTTGGCGGTAATCCATCAATTGGTTCTTGAGATAACGCGATCACGAGAACGGACGTCGCGACAGACGTGCGTACGCACGTGCGCACGTACGCACGGACTGACAACCAGAAAACATAATTCCCGGCTACTTTGTAGCGGAGGCATAAAAAGTAACCATGTATTGCCATTATAAAGAATTAAAGCTCGTTTTCATTTGATTTTTTTAAAGAATGACATGCGCTGCATATGAAATTCAATTGTCAGTGCCTTTGCTTTTTCTCATGAACTGTGTACCCATAAGACATTGAGTGATTTCAAGTACGGTGTTCGGTGTTGGTGTTGGTGTTGAGAGCATGGAAAGGCTGCTAAACCGAGCTCCAACACCGACGGTCAGTTTAGAAGGACGATACCGATCGCGTTATCGATAGCTCAACACCAGCCTCAACACCGAGTGACGTCATACTCTACAGGCGAAAAGTCTTGCAATAAAAGCATAATCCTTTCAGAAATTCCATTAAAATTACATCATATCGAATATCAAATGTAAAGTCATATTAAACGAGCTGAAGACATGGAATTTCACAAGTTGACCTCTGTGACCCTTGACCTACATGCTCCAAAATCTAAACAGATCGTCTTCCTATGGTGATACATACTATCATTAAGTTTGAAGTGAAAATTCTCCAGTGGTTCTTGAGATATCGCGATAACGATCTCAATGTATGGAATTTCATAAGTTGACCTCTGTGACCCTTGACCTTTGACCTACGTGCTCCAAAATCTAATCAGATTGTCTTCCTATGGTGATACACACTATCATTAAGTTTGAAGTTTAAATCTCCAGTGGTTCTTGAGATATTATGATAACAATCTCAATGTATGGAATTTCATAAGTTGACCTCTATGACCCTTGACCTTTGACCTACGTGCTCCAAAATATAATCAGATTGTTTTCCTATAGTGATACACACTATCACTAAGTTTGAAGTTTAAATCTCCAGTGGTTCTTGAGATATCATGATAACAATCTCAATGTATGGAATTTCATAAGTTGACCTCTGTGACCCTTGACCTTTGACATACGTGCTCCAAAATCTAATCAGATCGTCTTCCTATGGTGATACATACTATCCTTAAGTTTGAAGTTTAAATCTCAAATGGTTCTTGAGATATCGCGCTAACAAACTCAATACAAGGAATTTCATAAGTTGACCTCTGTGACCTGTGACCTTTGACCTACGTACTCCAAAATCTAATCAGATCGTCTTCCTATGGTGATAAATACTATTCCCGAGTCTTAAGTTTAAATCTTAAATGGTTCTTGAGATATTGTGATAACGGTCAAACGGGACGGACGTACGGACGTACGGACGTACGGACGTACGGACGGACAACCCAAAAACATGATGCCTCCGGCACCACCTTCGGTGGCGGAGGCATAAAAAAGCAGCTGTAAAGTGATTGAGGTTTTAGGCAAACAAGAGCAAATTGTCTATACCAAAACAGCATCACTGTCATTTGGTAAAGACTGTGCTTTGAAGAAAAAAACTTGGACGTTTACCTACTCAATATGACATGTCTTTGTGAGTCTTAAATTAACAAACTGTTATGGTGGTATCGTAAGGGGTTATCCATAAAGTTGGATAAACAAGTTATCCAATAAAGTCTACTACTACTGCCTAGTCCTGTTTACTATCTTACCTTATAGATGCAGAGGTATTCCTTGAGGAATGCAACCTGCTGAACAGCTGGTTGTCTGCTATCTTTGGTCAACAGGTGTTTGAAAGCTGCTGTAGCATTCTCTAGCTGCTTCAGATTGAATGATTGACGTCCCACTGTTAAGTTGATATGGTCCTGTCAATCAGCAATAATTAACATTGTGTTTTAAGCAATACAATAATATATTGAATTAAGTTAAAAACAAATATAGGTCTACACCCATAAAATAATATTTATCAATCATAAAATTAATTATCATTAAAATCTCCCAATTTACTTCATCAAACACAGAATATTACAATGTATGCCTATCTGGTATCATAATTCATTGTGATTCATAACTGCTTACACAAAATAACTCGCATAAAATTTTATTAAAATCATTAAAACGTTTCCTACAGTTCTCCTCCACTCTTTGCTTGTAGCTACATTGTATCAAGAAATAATGGCTAGCTTATTTAAAAGTAGCCATATAATGAAGATGGGTTATGATGTAGCAGCATTCAATATTCGATACAAAATCACATCCCCAAGGCACTGCCATAATACTGTCTGGCACTCTTAACAATAAAGGACACACTTTGTAATGGGCCCCATTTACAAGCTTTGCTTCTCAGGGGTCCATAACCTGTGATTATATTGTAATTGTACCAGTACCAGTGTGATTGTAAATTCTTTTTAATGATTGGTTGAATAAATTGAATAGAATGGAGCTGGTGTGTGTACGTAAAGAAAAACCATTCTGGTACAACATTCTACTTGGCCAATCTCACTTAAATAAGAGAATGTTCTTGAATACCAATTCTAGTGGATTGTGCATTCTTGGCTGTCCCTTCGTTATGATAAAGTTACCTATTCATCTATATTACCCTGGTTCCAGAATTATCAGTGATGGTATTGCACTCACCTCAGCTAAAGCCCAGCCCTTGCCTTTGTAGACCTGCAGTGCTTGGCAATATGCCCTCAGAGCATGCTTCCTCTGCAGACAAGATAACACAAAAAATAAGTTATACCATATGTGCAACAAACAGTATCATAAAACAATTCTTTTTGTTTCTTAAGTCGTCATTACAATATAACAGAATCAGTAAAAACAACAATTGTTAAGAATTTTAATTATCATGTCTCACTGGCGATGTAGCAAAATGAAACTAGACTCTATCAAATCTTAGATCCTTTGATCTGTATTACTTTAGATTTTAGATTGCACAGACAATGAATGATATATATTTCATATAAAGACACTTCTAAAGTCTTAATTCACCATGAAATAACTCATATGTAATCTGTATGTCTGTAGCATACAGGAAATCTCAGAATAATAAGGAACATTTCCTAAAACTTTAAAAGAAAATCGAATCAAAATGTGGCTAAAGATCTCCCTTCAGCAGTATATATATATAGTCTACAAATTTATTTGGTTACTATAGATGATGCCGAGGTATAACAATACCTTTTACTAAATCAAATTTAGAATCTAATTTAGGATATTCTGAAAAACATAATGCTTGATGGTTACCCACCTGGCCTGCTTTGCTAAATCTATGTCCAGCTAGGATCATGTGGAATGCATACTTGCGGACCATAGGACGTGATGAATTGATGAAGCAATGAGCTGCCTGCTCTAGGAAAAGAGCACTCCTTAAATCAGAATCCTGACATGAAGCAGAGACAGAACATAACATTATTAGAGATTGGATACACTCATTAAGAAAAGTTCCATTCTAGCTTACACATTAATCTGGCTGTTTAGGAGAAAATTGTATGATTTCAGCCATAGTTCAATAAGGCAATAACAAGCAATGTTTGTAATATAATTCTTCAGTGGTGTTGTCAGGTATGATCCGATACCTTTGATGAATGAGTTGAATTCTTTAAGCTTGAAAGATATTACATGTATTTGAACTTGTGAAAACGTATTAAAACTGTATGAAAACATTTTGTTTCTTTTTTTTCAATTGGATATCAGATGAATGTTCCTTACCTCTCCTGTGAGTCTGATGAATTCAAGAGCTGCTTCAGAAAACATCCTTCTTGCTTTCTGGATCTCAGTACCTATCAACACAGCTCTTGTTGCTAGCTGAGGTTGTCTATATAACAGATCAAGAATCAGGTGAAGCTTGCATATAAGTACATCTTAACCCGTTCCCTCCAAGATTTTGTAATTCTCATGGAGTTAATACGTGGCACACCCAGTTCTCGTAGGCAATGGGTTAAGAATGAACCATGCTGCTGTCTCACAAATTGAATGGGGTTCACAAAACTTTGGGAAAGCTTGAGAGAATAATAGAAATTTCCATGTTTGCTGCCAAGCATGTGAATGATGATAACAACAGAAAACTTAATTCTTCAAAAATCAACATAATTAGAATGATCACAATAGGAGAGTACTGAAAAACATGATCAAACTTTAGAAAAAACATCAAGCGATATTCATTGCAAAAATTTCTTGTTCACATTAATTATGCAACTGGATTAGACTGATCAAGTGCAATATATTCCAGACTGTACCCATCTCCGAGTTACTTGCACGTAATCTTTAATTTCTAATTTGAAATTAACTTTCGTGACATCAAGAGTGAATGCGCGAGAGAGAAGCCAACGGCCCAAAGGGGCTACGTTTATAACATAGTAGTAAACCATAGATTTAAAAAACTCACAAAAGTAAACTTACTTGCATGAATTGAGATATGTAGTGACTGCATTCTCCATGTAATGACTAGGGTAGGACTTCTGTATGTGGCCCAGCATGTAAGCTGATATCGCTGCAAATTCCTGTTTAAAACAACAGCAGCAGCTCAAGTACAGAACACTTTGTCTACACAAAACATATGAAACCCTCTGGTTTATACATCCTTGTAAATATATCTAGAACAGAGGTTCAGAGACTGACATGAGAAATGGATGTAAACCAACACTGATGATGTGGTTTTGTGCAAGGATGTTTGCTCATCATCCAATGAAAAACAAGATGAGGAATAGTACAACATCATTATCGGCTTGTGGTTTCAAGGAGACAGCAGTTCACACAATGACTGGTTGATTTATGAAAGTAGAAAAGGCTGTAACATAGACCAACAAAAACAACTCCTAGTATCACATAAGATTCTAATATTACTGGCATTACGAGGCTACCACTTGGGCCTGTCAAAAAGGCACAAAGCCGATAACATTTAATTGTAAACAGGCATAGTTGAGTACCTTTCAGCTTTGCCATTTTGGTCAGGCCATTGTAACATGAGAAGAGCATCACAGCAAAAGCATGTAGGCCTTCTAGTTTATTTGATGCATAGGTGTTATCTACTTTTTTTAAATTAGAGCAAATGAACATGGAAATGCTGTTAATGTCATTGGCTAATACAGGGAAAAGCATAACAATACTTGTACCACCTTGCATAAACAACGTGAAGGTAGCAGACAGGTGAATGTATCTTACCAATGAGCCTGCATAGTGCATCCATGCCTGGTCATTACCAAAGTCCCCCTTAGCTGTATGATAAGAGGTATAAGCCATCTCATACATCTGGACCATGAACGCTAGGTCTGCTCGACGTCTCATCTGGATCTCTGGTGATTCCCGCAGATATCTAAAACAGATAACATTAACATCTTTGTGAATACAATGAATATCAAAGGGTGATAATTTCATGTGTAAAACAAGAGGGAATATAGGAATGAATTGGACATCTACTTTATATAGAGTCCATTTAGTTTCTTACCAATGCCACCAAAAACAATCTACTGTATTACAAGTAACTACAATACATTGAAATCAATAGACAAGATGACAATGTGAAGAAGACAGAGATTTTCAAGATTACATAATCAGTTTTATCTAGATTGTTTTAACAATTGATTTTCTTATAATGCATACTATTCCAAAAAAGATCCATGCATCATCTGACAATAATTACAAGTTTAGATTTTTTTTTGGAAAGAGTTTGTCAATTTCCATGGAAAACAATGATTTTATTTTGAATTTGTAAATGTGATGCAAATGTGATGCTAGTTCTTAATTGTCAGTATAATTTCAAAATTCTCAGGATAAAAACAACAAAAACACAAAATGTGTGCAAAAATATCTATTATATTGCTCAAGCATGTATTTATTTTAATATTCCTTATAAATCAAAAGTCTATCATTGTACCAAACCACTAAATGTGTTATTTTGAGATTGATTTGATGAAGATTTGAGATGTATGCTTACTTTGGTGAGGAGTCTGTAACAGGTGCTGATAAGACCTTCTCATTCTGCTTGTTACCCATGAATAACTTCTTGGTTACGTTGAACAACGATCGCTGGATGCCTTTTCTTGATGCAAGCTGCAGAAAGAAATAAGGAGATAAATTAGTAATACAAGTATTAGTCTACAGCTATTGCTCAGTGTTCACGGTAGCCCTGGGTGATTTCGACCAAGAAACTACTACAATAGCCCTTGAAGGCCTTGTATAAACCCTAAAAATAATCCATGTGAACAGCCCATCACAATATCCTCTACAGGGAACAAAACAGTAAATTTGTACTTAGTCTTACATTTATGTGTTACAATACGTCATTGTAATAGAATGCTTTGTCGGATGATATTATATAGGGCTTGGCAAGCAACATTAGAATACTGATAAATATGAGGAGAGTTGATTACTGTACTAAGAAATAAAAGACGGACTGATGCGTAGTTTATCTAATATGAATGTAAGCGGTGAGAAACCTTTAATTAGTTATTCACTGCAATCGCTATAGTCATGTCATGTCAATTAAAGATTATTAACCATTAGACCAAGTTTGACAGGAGATCTTACCTGTTCTGTAAGTGTGCGGATCATGCTTCTATGTAGGGCAGCAAACCCTCACCACAAACTCATGCATGAATATCCTCAACCTATCATGATCACTCAACGTTAGATAAGCCCCATGGGTGGTGGATCCCCTCCCGTGCCCTTCACCGCATTGGGCATCTGACTGGTAGACTTGGACGGGATGGAGTTACTCCCGTTAGCATTGTTAGTGATGAGAGGATCCGTCATGATGTCTGTGAGGGGGTCTGACTGGGTTGGTGTCAGAGGGTCTGTCTGGGTGGCGCTGAGGGGATCTGATGGGGTCTTGACCTCTGCCAGGGGATGGGAGATAACCTCATTTGAGGGCGAGGTATCCACTTGGACCATTACAATGTCCTCAGGGGAAGGGTCATTTGGACCATCTAAGAGGGAAAAAAACATGTAGGGTGTCAAGAACTCATCATACATCACAGCTCAATGCAACACAACTCCTTACAAGGCCAATGATGAATGGCAAATCTTTAAATGTTTTTTTCAATTTTTTTATTGTTGAATTTGATGGCCCTCTTATCACCTTTACTTTCTGAAATATCTGAAATACCTTGTTACTGTTTGACTTACATATACCTAAGGATGTATGTTATATAAAACCTTGCTAAAATTTGAGATAGAAACAAAACTTTAAAAAACAATCAAATTGCTCCTATATTAATTTCAGAATTTCAACTTGCATCAAGGAGAATGCAATACTTTTAAGAAATGGTTTAAAATTCCTAAGCATGTATTTCTTGGATTTAAACAAAATCTAAATAACCATGTAGAAAGGGGTTGAATCCTACTTGGGGAAGAATACTTTCTTCTTAGTAATTTCACCTGCATGTACACACTAACCTTCTGAACTGTTAGGTGTGAGTACCATATTAAGATTGTTACTATCAGTACCCTCAGAGACCTGATCAGGAAACATAGCTGGGTCATTGGCTGGTACTACATCCACTTCAACAGACTCCTGAAAGATAAGATAAGCAGAGTAACACTGATTCAATACCAATTTATCCTCCACATCTATTTCATGTACAGGCTATAGTAGCATTAATCACCAGCTATCCGCAAGAATGGGATTACTGCCATTGAAAGTACATAAGTAGCTCTTACGGACTTACGAAATACACATCAATTTTAGGATTTAAAAAAAAAGACTGTCAGGGGTTTTATAAGTGCCTATCAATATCATGCTCAATATACCAGGGACCCGTTTCACAAAGCCTTTTTTCGATGACAAATGACAAAACTCAGTGACAAATCTGCTGATAACCAATCAAAAGCAAGGATTTCAGTAGCTTATAACAAAAACTGTCATTTGTCACTGATGACAAGTTTTGTGAAACAGGTCCCAGGTAATTTACACATTAATAGAACTCTACAATATAGCCCAAAGACGAATTGATAAGCCAATGAAGCAATTTGACATAGGAAGTGAGGTTTCCCACCGGCCTTTTTCATTCTAAAAAAGTTGTTTAAACTTTTGTCAGAGAAATAATTCACTGGATGTGACTGTTTCCTGTGATTGATTTCAAATTTCATGTAGTAAAAGAAACCAAAGGCTTTACTAGCTGATGTGTCTTTGTATTTAAAACTTTCTACCACTATAATTGGAAGATAAGTCATGACCCTCTAACCATATGGCAAGCCTTGATAAGTCATGACCCTCTAACCATGTGGCAAGCCTTGACTCACCTGTTGATTGACTTTATTAAGATACTGACTCCATGGATCAGGCATTGAATTCTGTTCTGCTGTGACTGATGCTGTGTCTACAGTAGTCATTGCTCTAGAATTGATCCTTAGAAGATGACATGCATGACTGCCATACGTAGACTTCATGCTTTGATATATTGCATCAGCTCTGAATCAAAATTAAAAATGGGAAAACGAGGAAATAAACATATCAATCCCTAACAGGACAAACACATCTTTATCATACTCATTAGACATCTTTTCCCAGTAATTTTCTACTAAAGCTGATAAAAAAAGCATTTAAACAATTGCTGTTTAACACCCCAGTCACATCACCAACTGACTCCAAACTATCCGTCTCTTGGCCATTCATGGTAATGAAAGTTAAGATCGTAAGTTTTTTTGTGTGTGTACTTGGTTAGTTCTGAGATATGTAAAAATAGCTAAGCTTGAAATCATTGAGAATGAAATCCTGTGGAATAATAGTAACTCCAACAGAGCTTCTCCATTGGAAGGATCGTAAATCCTCCCGACCAGAAAATGCACTTGACACCATCAATGCGATTGGAATTTGTCGCAAGAATTATGTACTGGACACTGTTGGATCACTTCGTATTAATCGCAAAAAGAAACACAGGAGAGGAAGGCGTGGCGGTAAGGGAAAGGAGGTAAGAGACTTTTTCATCATCAATTCCTCAACCTCTACTCAATCTTATCTTAAGTTGTGCACTGTGAATGTTGGCTCAGTACGCAGTAAGTCGGCATCTGTGTATGATTTTGTTTGTGAAAGTAAGGCTGACTTATATGCTATGACTGAGACTTGGTTGATGGACAATGACAGTGCCATCATTCACGATATCGTCCTCGTACTGCTCGTTGTGGTGGCGGAACAGCTCTTCTCTTAAAGGACACAATCAATGTTCATCAAGTTGTTGCAAGTGAAAATAGGTCATTTGAGTTTGCTTGCTACCGCACATCATTCAGATCTTTTCAACTTGAATTAATCAATATCTACAGACCACCATATTCTGATGCTCATCCTGTATCAATGTCTGTTTTCTTGTCTGAGTTTAACAAGTGTATACAGGAACACTTGATATACCTGTAATAATTACCGGTGACTTCAATATTCACGTTGATATTGATAATCAAGAGTCAAAGTCTTTTATGGGTCTACCTGATTCACTTTCTTGTACTCAGCATGTTGATTTTAGTACGCATATACACGGCCATACTCTCGATTTGGTTATATCTCGTAAGTCAGACAACATAATTGTGGGCCGACCTTGCCTGGTCGAAAACATTTTGGTAATTGGATATCACATAGAAAATCTAGACCATTTTTTGATCAATCTTATGATTAATTATGCTGCATATGTTCATTACAAACATAATGAATAAGAACCTGGCAAAGAGCAACAAATTAAATTCAAGAGTTCCTCTGAAGGATTGGAAGTATGAATGGATTTTTTTTATTTACACTGTGTAACAAAAACAAGAAATGACAAGAGGATGCAAACCTTCATGAATATGTTCAGGTAATACTCATATATTACTTGTATGATTGTAATTGTGATTTGAAATATGTGAAATAAAGTTCCTCATATGGGTAAAAAACAAAAAAACTTGGCAATTAAAGTGTATTAAATTGTACGCGCTTGTTAATCAAAACAATTCAGAAGATTCGCCAAAGCGAGGATGACAATCCGAAGACCTAGCAGGTTACCCCCATCATCATCACTCAACACACTGAACGTCTGCACTGGAGACATCAACCTCGCGAAAGAGACAAGCACAGACCAGAACCAACTACCAACATCAACTGAGGTAGATGCTGGTGGTGCTTCTTCTTCTTCAAGTAATAATAAGTAATATAGGCTCAGAAAAGAAGAAAGACCTCATATTATCCTTGTCTTGATGAGGATATGGAAATGAGGAGACTACCCATCTGGGTAACCATAACAACTTTAACACACCAGACCAAGCTTATTCAAACAATATCACAACAGACTTGAAACCATCACAGCCCAATGTCAGAGAAAGTAGTCTTGATGAGGACATGGAAATATGGAGACTACCCTTCTGGGTAACCATAACAACTAAAACACACCAGACCAAGCTTATTCCAATAATATCACAACAGACTTGAAACCATCACAGCCCAATGGCAGAGGAAAGTAGCCTTGATGAGGATATGGAAATGAAGAGACTACAATGGCTGGCAAATAGGAATACATTCCTTTTGTCCATGTCCACAAAGAGCTGCAATCAGACACACAGCTCAGAGAGATTAACATTGATTCAGTAATAGCCAGGAAAAAATGTCCTATGGGTGCACCAAGAACTATGAAAATTTTTCCATAGGTGCACCAAGAACAGGGAAATCATTTCCATAAGTGCACTTAGAATGAGGAAAAAGTTTCCATGGGTGCACTACCAAGAATGATGAAAAGTTTCCATGTGTGAACCAAGAACAGGGAAATCGTTTCCTTGGGTGCACCAAGAAGAAGAAAATCGTTCCCATGGGTGCATCACAAATGATGAAAAAGTTTCCATGGGTGCAACAAGAACAGGGAAAAACTTTCCATGGGTGCACTACCAAGAATGATGAAAAAGTTTCCATGTGTGCACCAAGAACAGAGAAATCGTTTCCTTGGGTGCACCAAGAAGAAGAAAATCGTTCCCATGGGTGCATCACGAATGATGACAAAGCTTCCATGGGTGCACCAAGAACAAGGAAAAAGTTTCCATGGGTGCACCAATAAAGGGGAAATCATTTACATGGATGCACAGAGAACTAGGTAAAGGTTTCCATGGGTGCACAATGTCTAAACATTGTTCAACCGGGACTTCTGTTAGTTGTTTGTCACGCTGCACAATACAGAACAGAACTTTAAATGGATGGTCATCATGGTCATTGATAAACTGATGCAATTCACACTAAGTTAGAGAGTAAACAAAACTATTAAAAGAATAAACAAATCTTGGGCCTTTAAACAAAAATCTAAAAATAATTTTTAAAGAAATTTTGATCGGTCTTTTGTCAGTCTTGTGTGTGTCGGTATCATCAGAGTGACTGAGGCATTAACCTAACAACTATCAGCTACAATCTTACCTAAAATCTTTTAATACAATATTTGATTAAGTAAGAACAACTCTACTTTTAACTCACTTCTCTTCTTCTCCTTCTGAGTTATCATGGAGCAGTACGTAGTATTTAAAGATGTTAGGACAGAGCCACTTAGGATGGGTAGCAGAGGATGTGTGCTGAAGATGATGCTGCTGTTGAGATAACTTGGCAAACTGATCCATAGGGTCTGCATGACCTGTTGATACTACAAGCATACCTTTGATTACTTGGTTAAGGAAATGTCAAAAATCAGCATTTTTCTTAATGATAATAAAAGTAAGAAAAGCTATATTTATATTGCTCACATATGTCAATCCCAGGGATGTCAATCCCAAGTATAGTCAAACCTGCTTTAGTGACCAACTGTCTACAAAGACCACATTTTTTTCCCTTGAAAAGGATTCTTTTTGAAATGTGTACTAAAAGAACCTGTTTACAAAGACCACTATTTGTGTTTCCCTTGGGTGGTCGCTATAGACAGGTTTGACTGTAGTATCATTATCTCAGCTTTAGCCCTGCTGCTGAAAGTATTCAAAGGACAAATTCGTTTACCAAACCTGGGGGGTGTTTCACAAGGACAAAGATCGACTTTAAGTTGGACTCAACTATGGCAGGCCATTCATGCCACCAGTTGCTCTCATCATTATGATCTTTAGATAATATTTTTTCCTTCAATAATGAATTATCAAAAAATATATAAATTCTGTAGATTTGTGACCATGATTTGTACCTCCCTTGAGAGACAAATGCCAGTAAATGGTGAGAGCAAACAGTGGCATGAACGGCCCGCCATATTTAGGTACAACTTAAAGTCGATCTTAGTCTTTGTGAAACACCCCCTGAATGGAGGCTGGAGAGTGTTAAAATGTAGATGTGCTGCAAGCTTTTCTTTGATTCAAACATAATTGCACCAAGTTAGACTATATCTGTGCATAGTGCCTTAATCAAAGCATTAAAATAAAAGTGAAGGCTATAGGCCCTATTTATTAGGTAAACAGCTCATGGCATTTTCCACAAATCAGAATGGAAAGTAACCGCTTTTGCTGGAACTCTGATGCATAATTGGCTCTTTTCCAAAAACTTCTGTATAAACACCACATGAGAACTAATATAGATATCCTGTCAGACAAATCACAGTATCTATGTGCATAAACATACTGATGATAATTAAAGGATACAAGCCACAAAATGTCTGATGAATTCATGGTCACTAGTTGCCATACTCTGCAAAACACTTTCCCTGTAGGCTTCATACCATGGAGTAGAGGCTGTGGAAGAAAGGTATTAAAGAATATTATTGAACATTTGCACAGAAAGGGATACTCAGACCTCAAAACATAAAACTCCTGTAGTATTTTTGTTAATATCTCTTAAAGGTACTATGTCCCATTTGCAGGTCAAAAAAAATGAAAAAGTTCAATTCCAACGGCATTTGAAAGACAATACTTATTTAGAACTTCCCTCAAAACGAAAGGGTTTGAAAATGGCTTTTTGTGGAAAAATAACGAAGTTGTCAAATCGGCATAAGTGATTGCAATCACCTAAGTAATAGTCTGATTTTCAGACCCTTGTACCGAATGGTCATACGTTTTGTGCTGCACAAAGATTCAATCAGTTTAATTTTGGCAATTACAAGTAGTGGGTTATTGATGTAGACAAATGCTCATGAACCTGTTACAGCTCATTTTATGTATGTTATTTGTATTACCAAAGAAAAAATATGTCAGTCAGTCACTCAATAGTGTCTGACAGGGAAGTCTAGAAAGTAGACAGGTTTCCTTGCATAATTTGAATACTAGGACACTGCTAACGTTTAAATTTCACAGATAGGACATACATGACCTTTTCATAATTCCTGCCAAGTTCTACAGAATTTGATGTTGGCTGCAAAAGGGACATAGTATCTTTAATACATCTTGTCCAAATTTATATCAATTGCTTTTAATACGCTACAATTTACATGTAGTTGCACCACCTACCAAATCTTCACCATGAAATTTGAACAGATTAATGATCTACTACAAATTATGCAAACTTCTATCTTTCTTATGACTCTTGCAAATACTTTACCATAGGATATTTTCAACCTTTAACTGTATAGGCAATTAGCATAGAGTACATCTAGACATTCACTTGCAGAATATAAAATTATTTGGCCAATTTCACCGAGTCGATAAAACTTACCACTAATTTGCAGATCATAGGAACCTACAGTCAAGACGTTTGCTCTACCTTCTGTTGTTAGGACCTGTGAATTCTGGACAGCATCGTGGGATAGCTTACGATGAATAGCAGCTGATGGAGGTTGTGTATTCATCTCATTCACAATCAGCCTTAGGTTATGAATGGAGTGAGGTTGGCCTGCTGGGTCTCTAATATGAGCTGTAAGATCAAAGAAGAAAGAAAGACAAGCAGTCATAACAGAGGTCAAACATTTTGCAATGATAATTACTCTCTACCAAATTTTCGCACCAATATTGCATTTTTGGCAGCAGAATTAAGGTTTTTAGGATGATTTTAGTGGGTTTTCTGCGAGTTCTGTTGTAGTCAGTGACTGTGCATGTGTGTGTAAAGGGTTGATTTGCATGTATTAGATGTCTTGGCTGTGTAATTTTGGTATGAATCATGGAGGTGTAGGGTGGGGGGTTGTGTGTTTTCTCCTTCTTCTTCGCTATAAGTACAGGGTGTATTCTCGTACTGATGTAGGTTCTGTGCAGGTGTATATACAAAATGTATAGTGTCTCAATAAAAGGTCTACAAGGAACTATGTTCAGCTAAAAAGACATCCGGACACTTTAACAAAAGTAAAGCTGTTATGTTTGACGTTAGATTTTCTGAAAAATAAGCATAAAATTGCACTAAACATCATAAATAGAGGTTCTTCTGGTCCTTTAAAATATTGTTCAACATACCGTAAGTCTTAAAAGATTTATGAAACATTGCTCATAAACTTCTTCTAATAACTGTTTGAAATCAACTGTTCAGATTAGCGAGCTGTCTGAACAAACGACATGTGCTCATACGAATCCAGGTCACTTTCTGCAAATGTGCACTTTTAATAGTTTAGGGGGATATATTATTTAATGAGTGCTAGTGATCTAGACATGAAACTATCGTGTCAAACGCATGTAGAAATACATCACACAGTCATCCATGAGCTGTGCTCATCCGATCTTAATGACCTCACCGCGACACTGCTACAAAACGGGCGTTAATCTTTGTAAAACCAAATTTTTTGAAATCAAGATTTCATAGCACGCAGTTGCCCTTGCGTAGTGCATTACGGACGACTGGTTGACGTATTTCCACATGAGTGTGACACAATAGTCTCATGTCCAAATTGCTCGCGCTCATCAAATAATAATAAATCTATATCCCCTTAAACTGTAGTGCACATCTGCCTCACCAGTGCTCACTTTACTCTTTAAAAAAAGATCTAGGTCTAGATCTAGTCTAGACCTAGGGTCTACACCAAAAACAAAATCTGATAATCTTTAAAACAAAAAAATAGTATCTCTGTACTTCAATTATCAGTGGGGTGGAGCACCTACAACAGTGTATTGAAAGAAAACACGAGGACTATACACCTGCCAGAAGAGATCTTCTCCCTCTATACGACACAACCAAGGCACGTAGAACTTTAGCTTACATTTAGCGCGTGCGCAGAACGTTCATCCGATCTCAGCCTCATTTTCGTAATTTGGCGCCTAGCCGAGCCGACATGGGCCCTTTAGATTGGCTATCGCTGGCTCCCATAGGCTCTATGTTATAAGACATTAGTGTGAGGAGCTAGCTTGCGATTTTCCGTTTTTGCCGATACCAAAATTATGATATTCCAGTCAAATCTATTTGTTACGATTTTTTCAGCGTCCTTGAAAAGTTAAGTATTTCACTTAAGTTTAAGACTTAACTAAGTAAATCTTCAGTTTGAAAAATTCTCATTTTCGTCATATTTAAGGTACAAACTGGAAATTTATTCTGAAATGTTCGTTGGTTTTTCTATTTTATGTGTGTGCGATTTCGTGTGTGCGTCACCTATGTGTGATTGTGAAGTGCATCACCTGTTTAAAGCACGTCATGTCAAAATCTCTGTGGTGTGACGTAATATTTCGTATTGACTTTGCCATTGAACTTAAGTCGCGCTTAAGTCGCACTTAAGTTAAGTAGGCCCTCTCTCACTTAAATTCGAAACAGCTGGAGCGTATCGGCCAATCAGAGCGCGTAAACTCATTGTACATGGCTCAACGGCAATAGTTCTACGTGCAAGGGCGAAGCATTCACAAAAGCCACACCGTTGCCCAGCTCCCTTCTCCTCCCTTCTCAAATATGCGATGAACTGAATACTGTAGCAATAGCCAATTATTTTTTTTTTTTAAAGATCCATGTAAACCGTATTTCATCTCTTTCCTCTCGATAATTACTTATTGACCTGCTTATTATAGACATAGAAATCTATCTAGACTAGACTACTCAGTAGTACTCACTAGGTCTACTGTACATGCAACACCCCGTTAGTGTTGCTGATCTCCGAGTCCGACAACAGCGGAGGGAGAACAAGAAGAAGAAGAAGATCAACAGAATAACTCACAATCACATTATTGCATCGTATTAAAACAGTTTATTATTTATTATTTTTAAAACTTTTAGTTTTAAGTTCTCTGTCTAGATCTAGGCCTAGATCTAGGTCGAGGTCTAGATCTATTTTAATTTTTATTTCTAATTTCAACATTATGAATAATATGATGTCATTAACCATGTCCATGTTAACGGTGCAAATTAAGAAATTACATCAATACCTTCTGAAGTAAGTCGGCAAAATGGCCTGACCATTTCCACAAAAGACAGGTTATTCTTTTGTGCAAGAACTTCTGCATCATGACTGCATGCAACTGCCACAGTTGGTCCAAAAGTGTTCTGAATAAACTCCTGGCACTCTGCGAGCACTGAGCCATTCTCATTAGTCGGTTCTCGACCAAGATCCAGAGGCAGAGACAAATATTATTAAAAACACTGCTTCTCGACCTATTATCCTTTTTAAAATATACAAGTTAACCAAGCAATATGTTCTCTTCAACTAAACGCCACATGTTATCACAAATCCTATCTAGTTTTCTCCAATAACAGCCTAATCCAATCCTTCCCGGTTAATATTTTTTTTATTTCTCCACAGGATCGTATGATGAGGCAGTCGCCATTATTTTGCACTAGCATACGCCACACTTCGCTACGTCAATGGGTGAGGGTAGGACTTACTATACAGATGAATATAAAATAGGGTACAAGCGAAATGTGTAACTGTGTAAGGTAAAAACACTAGACGGCGCTCGTGCTAAAATGTAAGTGGGTGTGTACTATGTTATGTAAGAGGTTAATTGATCACAAATAAATTATCAACTTCAACGCAAATACATAATACATACGAATAGGCCTACTTTTCTCTGTAAAATCATCATGCAAGGTGTTAGAAAAAAGTAAAAGGGGTCAAATTAGATCTATTTATAAATTCCTTCCGCCGGTTGAAGAATACCCCCATTTAATAGCCGTTTTAGAGAGGGCCTAACCCCCTCGGCCCTCCCTATACATGAAGAAAAAAAAATAGAGAAAAGAAGAAACTCTTCAGGCCCCCAAAATATTCTTGATTATAAATTAATTTAAGCGAGTCAAATATAGAAAATGAATGAAGGAACCCCTAATCACCAAATGCCCCCAAGTGTCCCCCCTCAAAAAAAAAAAAATCTAGAACCAAGCCTGGATCGAACACCCCCTTCAAATAACTGTTCTGGAAACGTCTGCGTCTTAGCGAAATTGACTTTTTAAGGAACGTTTTCCTACCACTTACAATATCACTTTAAAATAGAAAGAAAGAGATGGGACCTCGATCGTATGGGGCAGAAATTGTGCCCCCGACATTGATCAACTTTGAACAGGCCCTAATTTTCGTAATCGATTTCTGACCTTCAGATTGTCGGCGCAATCATAAGCATCTTATAAAACAAATCCATTGTATCCTGGATGTTTTGATAGAAATTGTTTTGCCTTTTATGCTCTCAGTCCCGATATATTAATTCTCTAGAAAGCCTCCACCCCCTCCTTCTCCCCCGGCCCCCCCCCCCTCTCTCTCTCTCTCCCTCATCTCTTCTTCACTTTCATATTTCTGTCTCCATGCATCATTGGCAATCCACTTTCACGCTTTCACGATGCTTTCACCGGGGTGTGACAATAGAGAGCAAGTTTTCAGTGTTAATATGGAGTAGATCCTTATTAAGTTGAATTTTACACGATAGTTTTGAAAGCCTTTGAATTTTGTCCATTTCCTAAAGCGAAATGTGCGGATTAGAGCTCCCTAGTATGCCGGTTTGAGCCCTAAATTCAATTTTGAAACAGTTAAATCATACACTAATTACTTTCGGCATGTGACATAATTAGAGACTGATAAAGAACAAGTTTTCAGCTTTAATAATTATGGTGTAGGTATATTGATTTAGTTGAAATGTCATACGGTAGAGCATTTGGGTCACCACTTGTATGTATTGTGAAGTTTGTGTCGCATGATAAGCCCTCCGATATAAAACAGTAAAAATTAGACAAAACTTTCGGCTTGTGACACAAACGAGAGTAACTTTTCAGCTTTAATATGATGTAGGTTGTTATTTATTCAAAATGGCATACGATAATTTGAAACTGCTTCAAAGTTTTTTGTCCATTTCCTATCTTGATTGTAATTTAGTCTGTAGAGCTCCGCTCTGCCGGTTTGAGCCTCAACTTCAATATGAAACAATGAGACCCAGACAAAACAAAATCGACCTGTCTTATATATGAGAAAAAAGAGCAACTTTCGAGGTGTATAGGTCATTATCTAGTTACAATGTTATTCGATAGCTTTAAAAACATTCAAATCTACTCTCTACTCATATTGCCGTTACCGTGTCACCCCAGACGTGCAACATTTTCCTTTTCCATTTCGATTGAACTTTTGGAGACACTACAACCTGCGTTAGTGGTTGCTAGCTTCCTCCTTATTGGTCGCTAGTTTCAAGAAGCATGACGTTATGGTTTAAAAATAAATTATTGTACACCAAAAATAATGTAGAGGATGAGGAGGCAGGGAGTCTTTCGGATGGTGACGTTAAAGGTCGGTCCCCAGACGTAAATAATCATATCTGATTGATCGATACACGTCTGTAAAAACCCAACACACACACGAGTGCATATGGTGCTATAGTGTGTGTGTGTGTGTGTGTGGGGGGGGGGGTTAAGAAACACAAGATTTACTAGATTTAATAGGGTGTCTAAAGAGAAAAAAAATTATTCTGACTTAATAAGTGTTCATCTTTACAGTGGCAGATCAGGACTGCACGGGACACCACCCCCTGGCCCCCACAAATTATAGTACTAACTCAGGCGATATATAGCTATTTCAGTAGGTCTACTCAAGATTCTATTTTGTTCTTATTCTCACAGATTTTCTTAATATGTCACCCCCCCCCATAGATCCGCAACTCATTCAAATAAAGTAATGATAAATTATGACCGCGATAAAAGAAAATAGAAGAAAGGAGATATATGGCGCGGCCGGGAGCGATCGCTTTTGCCGATTGTTTCCGTCCAGCCCTTGAACAAAAAATTCATTGCACTTTTGATGAAATGTTTTTATTGATGTACCACCGGATGTGTGGGCTGGGGGGGGGGGTGTAAATAATAGAAATTTTAATCTCTCTCTCTCTCTCTCTCTGATCCCTCTCTCTCAGTCTCTCTCGCTATCTCTCTTCTTATTTTTCTTGTTCTTGTCCTCATTCTTATTCATTTTATTATGATTATTGTTATTATTGTTATTAGTAGTAGTACTAGTAGTAGTAGGCTATTATTATCATCATCATCATTATATTGTTCTTCATCTTATAATTATTACTAATAGGTAGTAGAACTTTTTTTCCCCCTGCGGAGTGCAAAATGATAGCTTGCAATTCCATAAACAGAGGCTGCGCTCCCGGAGAGGTAGGGAGCACAGTGCCTCCCACTTTTTCAAGTACGCCAAAAATGCCCCTTTTTGCATAGGAAAAGTGCCCCATTTTACTTCAGAGAAGTGCCCCTTTTTCTTTCTAATAGATGCTCGTTCCATTTTCTTATAAGTGTCCCTTACCATCTCTGATAAGTGCCCCCTTTACCTCTGGTAATTGCCCCTATTTCAAATCTGAAAGGTGCCCCTTACTTTGTCATGTGCCCCTTTTCCTTTGTAAGAATTGTTCCTTCCCCTTTTAATAAGTGCCCCTATTAAGTTGACACGAACCTCCTTTTGCTTTCTAATAAGTGCCCTTTTTCCTTCTGATAAAAACAATATTATGAGAATGAAGAGCAGCTTTCGAGTTTTTAAATGATTTAGGTCATTATCTAGTTAAAATGTCATGCGATAACTTTAAAAACAATCAAATATACTCTCTTACTCCAATATACTAGACTACTAGTATCGCCTTTGCTGTTAAATTTAGACGTCAAATTTTTTCTTTTTTGTTTTGGAGTGACTATTGCATATTGGTCGCTGACTTCCTCCTTAATGGTCGCTGACTTCCTCCTTTGGTCGCTAGTTTCAAGGATCTAGGATCAGGAGCGCACACACTGCACGTTGATAACACATTCACCTGATTTACACTGCACTAGTTGAGTTTTTGCACTCGGTATATGGGGTGTTCGGGTTCAGTGCAGTGGTTGATAACCTCTAGAGAATCTATAGCTTTCGCGTCTATTCTCCGTACGGGATCATCCACGGAAGCTGTGGAAAAAGTGCTTTCTTCTGGTAAGTTTAGTTTTAAAATGATATTTTGTTATTATGTAAATGTAATCAAACGTTTCTTTTAAAGGACGTAAGTTTGTAAGCTGAAATTATCTAGATCTTGCCATCATCTTGGCTAAGGAGTGTGAGCGACTACATAATTTATCATTCAGATTACTGTGATTGTGAGTGAACGTGAGTGAACGTGAGACTGAGAGGGTCATTAATTGAGTGCGAATTTTTCATAGTATAGTACATACCATACCATACCTTGGAAGTAGGCATCAAGTTATGCAAAACTTCGTAGGATTGCAAGTGTCGATTAGCTAGCCTGTAGCTGTGCAACGAATTGTAGACCTCCTTATTTATTCATGCTCTTAAAAGACAAATACAAAACCATTAGATAATAGATATCAATGTTGATCAGAAACTTAATATTATTGCCACTGTTAGCAGGTGCAGGTAAGTAGAACAAATCGTGAACACAGATGCACCAAGACAGAACTTCAGAAGCGACTTGCTTAATTTGCCCTAAAAAAGTATACAGGGCTGGCAACAGAAATAAGGATCGACCGCACAAACGAGGATCATCTTTGTAAACGCGGACAGACGGGTCCGCAAAAAAAAAGGATCGCATTTTCACGGACGATTCTGATTTTCGATCCTCGCGTTGGCGATGCGAAACCGTTCTGCGATGATTTTCTTGATGCATTTTACATTGACTTTGTACTGAGACTTTCACGATATGAGCGATAAATCCTCGGGTATGGACAACCCTTCAAAGTAGACGGTGAACTGGGGGTATTTTATTATGCGGAATCCGTTTTTCGCATCGCCAGCGCGCGGATCGTGAACCCGCAGAGCGCCAAAGAAAAAAAACATCCCCAAAAATGCAGACGATCCTTATTTTTTAGAACGCATTTTGTCCGGGTAGATGAGGATATCCTCGTTTTTGCGGACGATCCTCATTCTCGGACCAGCGCCCCTACTGGTCAACCCGCCCTTCCTCCAGCTCTCCCGCAAACGATGTAAAATCTTCCGGTTTATGAAAAAACCTCCCGCCAAACGTGTAAAATGATAATCTCCCACACCAAAATAAAAACAAGCTATTGAACGCATTTGTTTCCATTGTGGTTTCGTCGATAGCGGTTAAATAGGATGACCCAGCATACCGTATCATATGCAATCTCTTTTTGCTCAAGGGGGGGGGGGGGGTTGTTGAGTAAAAAAAAAATCACATTTTATTCCCTCCAAGCAGTTCCCCAAATTTTTAATTGGTG
Source organism: Mesocentrotus franciscanus (assembly GCA_037976565.1). NCBI lineage: Eukaryota > Metazoa > Echinodermata > Echinoidea > Camarodonta > Strongylocentrotidae > Mesocentrotus > Mesocentrotus franciscanus. The sequence goes on from CP137676.1 coordinate 3,091,731, forward strand.
TTTGCTCAAACTTTGACTGACCTGTTTTCCTCATTTTTCTGCTTCTATTAAAACCAACTCAATATCAGGGTGGACTTCCCCTTTATTTGGCACCCATATGCCTGCGTGAAGAGTGTACATGTATGTAAACAAAACATAAAATGCGTTTGTAATGAACACCCATTCCCTCACCCGATGAACCTTGCAAACTGGCTTTGGAGTTCGCTAGTTCCTAGTGGACTCTTCTGTCTTCCTCTTCAAAGCACTTTGAAATCAGTCAAGAATTTAACCAAATATGTGGAAATTTGTTACTGGAGTGAAAGCGCTTTGCTTACCTTCTACATGCTCCTAATGACAATGAGCCAACATGTAATTTACATTACAAAAATGCTGACCTCTGACAAGAGGTTGTGATGGTTCAGCCACAAACGCATGCGATGTACGCGAAAAATGCCGGTTTTCGCATTGCAAATTGATACTTACTTTACAACAATGGATAGATAGAGTTAAATTCAGCGAACTCTGAGCTATTATTGCAGAGATGCCAAGTTCAAAGATCAGCTATGCATGACATTTTGCACGCGAGTGCGCGGGCGAGGGTATAGTGTACGTAAAGCGTAAAGCGTATGGCGTACGTTTCGAAATCGCGTGCGCGCGTCATGCGTGATAGCGTTTTTCAGACCTTTGATGCGTGACTGTCACGCATAATGCGTGACACTTGGTAGCTCTGTTATTGTAAACTCAGCATCAAGTTCGCAACACCAAAACAAATATCCACTGAAATAATATGTAAAAAATTAGAGAATAAGGGACCTGTTTATATAATCTGTCTACTTCCAATTTTTGCAGAGCCAGACATGTGACACATTCATGTACTGTAGAAACTGGAGAGTCTCTTCTCTTGATAATGTCCCTTTTTCAATCACTTTTTAATTACTCTGGTGTACTACTGGTACATTCATGTGCAGTGCATTCAGAGATGCCCTGATTAAATGAAGCCCCCCACCCCCTCCTAACTTATGCCCTTTCTTGTTCAAAAATGAGATTGCAATGTCAATTCTACATTGTAAGATTTATTTGCCATGCCAAAGTAGATCATGTGTTGTTTAATGTAATCTTCATTGCCATATTTACAATGTATCACCTCCTGTTTTTCTCTGTTTCCTTCTTGGTTTTCTCTGTAATTTCTCTCTGTCTCTCTCTGTCTCTCTGTCTCTCTCTCACACAATTTCCCACTATCTATCCCCCCTTCCCCCCTCTCTCTCTCTTTGTCTCTCTATCTCTCTTTGTCTCTCTATCTCTCTGTTTATCTTCTCGCCTTCACACTGCATGCGTCCAATTCTCTGTCTCCTACTCTTTTTCTCTCTCTATGACTCTATCACAGGAAACAAGTGACAATTAAGGAGACGCTTGGATTTAGTTGGATTACCTCTTTTGACAATCAGAGAGAGGGAGAGGTAGAGAGGAGCAAAAGCCATTAACCAGATTGTGATAAGGACTTCATTTTCTAAGGAAAAAAGAGGTCAACAATTTTCTTTTCCAACATGGAGTATTATTTTTACATGTGAGTATTACGATTTGCTCTGAACATTAGTTTGACATTTTTTGTGTGTAATAATGTGGTTTCCAAGGCCTTGCTATCTTTCTTCAATTTAATTGTTCTCTACTCCTTCTGGACCCTAACCATCATTTTGTTTGTATTTTTTGCCCATGTACATTTTTGGCCATGTACATTTTTGGCCATGTACATTTTTTGCCCATGTACATTTTTGCCCATGTACATTTTTGGCCATGTACATTTTTGGCCATGTACATTTTTTGCCCATGTACATTTTTGCCCATGTACATTTTTGGCCATGTACATTTTTGCCATAATATACATTGTATACATTTAGCTCCTACATGAACAAATGAACACTGTCTCATATCACACAAAGATTGTTTGTATAAATCTATGATTGCATGTACAAGGAAATATGGAGCCTCTTTTATCAAAAGTAATTTCATTTTCAAAAGTTGTGTTGAAATGTTTACAATTTTGATTTAGAGTTTTAAAAAATGTGATACCAAAAAGAAACATTAGACATTAGTACAGATGCTTTGCTTTCTTTTCATTTTTGAACGAAGAAATGGCTGAAAGACTTATTCCTGTATGTCATACAGGATATATTTCACAGAATCACAATACTGTACATGTACAATTGTACATGTATGTCTGTGTACAAATACCCAAACACAGTACACATAAAATATGGATTTTCTATTCATTACATACAGTGTACATGTACAAGGACACTTCATGTATAATTTTATTATATGAGGTGTGAAAGTAGATGTGAAGTTTGTGGTCAGCTGTTAGACAAGCACAAATTATCAGGATAGTGATGTCTGGAATGGATCCATGAGGATATGATTAAATTTCCTCTTCTTGAAATTCAACCTATTAATGGGAAATTTGAACTGCCATTTGTAATAGGGAAAGTACCTTTCTCTACTTTAAATCAGGAAGCCGAACCTACAATGTACATTACACCTGTCCATGAAAACTTGTGTAAATGTAGGGTATGTGCATAGATGTGTAATGTAAATGTGGGTTTCTATGTGTCGGTATGACATTATTCTAAAGAAAGAAAAAATACATGTAGATGCAAACTGTCCCGTGATGAAAACATTTAAAAATCAACAGCTAGAGGGTCTCTATTTATGTAATATTTTACTATTATCAAAAATAATTTCCACATTTTTGTCTCACCTGCATAGCAAAAAGCGAGACATAGGCGCGGCTTTTCCGTTGGCGGCGGCGGTGACGGCGGCGTCAACATCAAAAATTTAACCAAGATTACGTTTTTGGATTTTTAATATAATTTTGAAAGTATAAGTTCTTATTCAATGAAACTTGGACCATAGGGTTATCAAGTATCCCAATCATGTGAGGAGAATTTCAGGTCACAAAGTCAAGGTCAAAGGTCATTTCAGGTCAACAAACTTAGACTACAGTTGTATGTTGTGGCATCATCATCAAAAACTTAACCTCAGTTTAAGTTTTTGAATTTTTAATATAATTTTGAAAGTATACGTTATTATTCAATGAAACTTAGGCTAAAGGTTTATCAATTATTCCCAATCATGTGAGTAGAATTTCAGGTCACTTAGTCAAGGTCAAAGGTCATTTCCAGTCAACAAACTTAGACTATGTTGTGGCATCAGGATAAGATTTTGAATTATCATAATTTTGAAAGTATACATTCCTATTCCACGAAACTTAAACATAAGGTTTACCAAGTATCACCAATCATGTGATTAGTCTTTTAGGTGACAAAGTCAAGGTCAAATGTCATTTCAGGTCTGCAAACTTAGACTTTGTTGTGGCATCAACATCAAGATTTTGAATTTTTAGCATAATTTTCAAAAGTGTTTGTTCAAATTCCATGAAACTTGTACCCATGGGTAATCAAGTATCACAAATCATATGACACAAATTCCAGGTCATGAAGTCAAGGTCAAAGGTCAATTTAGGTCAGTAGACCTGGATTATGTTTTCACAACTTAATACGAGAATTAATAAATCAATTTTTGTTATTTGTTCATATTTCATGAAAGTTATCAATCTTGGTACAAATAATAGTAAATAATTCTTCTGATGATTCTTAGTCAATATTCACTTTTAAAAGCTATTGATTATATTCAGAGGATTTCATTTTGTGGGGCCTGCTAATGGACCACCCTGCCTATAAATAATGTCCCAACCTCAATTTTTCATCATACCGAATTGCGTAATGCAGGCGAGACCGCCGAGAGCGTTTCCCTTCTTTATAACAATATACAGATCTTTAATCACTGCTAAGGAATATTGTGTTGTCAAGAAATTGGCAGTGTTTTCATGGCTTGGTATAGGTTGCGTAAGATTTTGTATAGTTTCTCGTGAAAATGATTTGTAATCTTAGAAATATAAAATATGAATTCATCCTTGAACATTATAGGGATGATTGAGAAAAATACATGTTACATGTACATGTACATTTAAATGTTCGCACAATGTAAATGTTCGCACAATGTCAAAACATGTGTGCATACGCTATATGCAGCAATAAAGAATATGTTGTGTGATCATTTTTGTTTTAAAATGTATGAACTGTGTGATGCATCATGTCAAAAAGAGGCAGAACCACAGAAGTCACCAAACTTTAAATTTCAAATCTCATATTTCCAAAGCCTTCAGTTTTCAAGAAATTATAAAGTGGAGCAAAATGAACGACTGTTGCTAAGATGAAGACAGAATTTGCGGAGATTTTGTTTTCAAAGGTTTATAGTTTGTGCCAAATATTAATTGGATATGATTAACAGGTTGATGTGTACATAACATTTATAATGACAATAACCATTTCATCGTCTCTCTTTATACTAGATTGGTTGTAGTAGCCCTATTCCTAAAGCTTGGTCTTTACTTTTGCTGGTATCACATGCGACGTCGAGCTGCACTAGCCAGGGAGGTTCACATTGTAATGCCAGACGGAACAACAAGACGAGCCGTGGTAACTGGACGTTCATCACGTGGTAGAAACAGACGAGAGGACAGACAGGTGGGTCATGATTAAGTTCAATGGTATTCCATCATTCCATGAGAACATATTATTCCAACTCTTTGTTGTTCATGGAAGCTACATGTACAGTAATAATTAGGAGTCTCAGTCGCAAAAGTCGTTGGGCTTATTATGTATTAAAAAATAGCTTGTGATCGCATTATCTTGAGAACCGATAGACAGATTACCATCAAACTCAAAGACAAGTTCATGTATCTTGGAGAGCCAATTAACTGATTAGATTTTAGGGTCATGAGGTCAAAGGTCATGGGGCTCATTATGTATGCATATAAATAGCTTGTGAGCGCATTATAATTAGAACCGACAGATGGATTAGTATCAAACTCAGGACAGGAATTTATCTTGCAGAGCCATGTATATGAAAAATAGCTTGTAATCACGATATTCTGAGAACCCGTTTTAAATGGATTACTATCAAACTTGAATATTAAAAATTGCTTCCGTTTTGGTTTGTAAAATCGCTCTATGGCGGAGGCATCATTTTCGACTGCGTGCAATCGAAGTTCCATCTAGTTTTTTTTTTTTAGGGGGCATTATCAAGATTTTTTTTTTTTTTTCTAGAGCCATAACGTATAACTTTTCACAGCTACAAGGTATGTTTGTTATTTGATGTGTTGAGAAGCAATTGAGTGACAGATGTTAGTTATTACATGAATTCTGGAAAGATTGCAGAATGTGAAAGTATTTACAACCTGTACATGTACTGTACAATGTACATACTGTACCTGTACATGTAGTGAAGAATTAATGAAGTGTGTGTACATGGGCAGGGTGTTAAAGATACTATGTCCCTTTTGCAGCCAACATCAAATTCTGTAGAACTTCGCAGGAATTATGAATATTATGTCATGTATGTCCTATCTGTGAAATTTAAATGTTAGCAGTGTCCTTAATATTCAAATTATGCAAGGAAACCCGTTTACTTGCTAGACTTCACTGTCAGACACTATTGACTGACTGGCTTTTTCATCTTTGGTAATAACATACATAAAATGAGCTGTAAAGGGTACATGAGCATTTGTCTACATCAATAACCCACTTCTTGTAATGGCCAAAATTAAACTGATTGAATCTTTGCGCAGCATAAAACGTACGACCATTCGGTACAATGGTCTGAAAAATCAGACTATTACTTACTGGCTCTATAGCTCCTAAGTCGATTCGACAACTAATAGTCGTTATTTTCCCACTTAAAGACATTTTCAAGCCCCCTTTTTTTTAGGGAAGTTCTAAATTAGTATTGTCTTTCAAATACTGTTGGAATTTAGCCTTTTCATTTTTTTGGCCTGCAAATGGGACATAGTACCTTTAAAGCCCCAAAATTAAATTTGTGGTATGAAGTTGAATTTCTTTTTACTATAACTACAACAAAGTAAATGGAGCAGACATCACTCCTCCCCTTGCCAAAGGAAAAAAAAAAAAAAAATTGTAATGAGTGCACAGTGATGGATATCTGAATGGTAATATATATGATCGAACCTACATGCTGTCGCATGTAGCACCCTATACATTGTTACCTCTGTAGACTGAGCTATGGTGAATCACTTAAAATAATGTTGTAGCATCCCATCTACGAAACGGGATCAATGAATTACAATGTAATCACTTTTATTATGAATATTTCACATGATGCACCAACCGAGGTATGACAAAGAATTCCAGTTAAATAAGTGACACACAATCTAATTATATGTGACACCGATCTACCAATCCTACAGTTGTGGGCTTAGTATGTAGGTTTAGCATCATGTTATATATAAATCCAAATGAGGAAGGTTTCATTACAGATTTCCTGTTGGGAAGAGGCTTTTCTGCTGATTTGATGTATGTACATGTACATGTGATGAAGGGGAGCAATTTTTGTGATGCAATTTTTCCAAGGTTAGAAAGGAACTGACACACTGCCGTGTATATCAAATCAACTTTGCAGGCTACATTTAAGGTTAAAGGTAATACAAAGTTTTGGGAATATTTCAATTTTTGTGGATCATGAAATTTAAAATTTTCATTATCATTGTGAAGCCTAGTGTTAGAACACTCAACTCTAACAAAATTGGGCTCTAAAACACTTTTGATTTGGAGAAAAAAATTTTAAAAAATAAAAATTTACCGGTGCTCCTGGTAAATTTGGTATAGCTCCTCTCAGTTCGAAAATTTACATGTCATCTGAAGAGCATAACACATATATAACACTATTGTCAAAGTGTAATAATTAACATGTTTTGACACCAAATCATATTACCAGACTAATCAAATATATATAATCATGAAGATAATTTTTTAAAGTCAAGTTGCCTTAGTGTATGATTTTTATTCTGTCTCGTTAATTAAAAAGAAAAATACTTGTCTGTACACTGTAATCGTAATATATAATTTTATAATCGATCAGGCCGCCATCTTTACTGCAATTACTGTACTTAATTCAGTACGTAAATCTATGCATTTCATGCTCAGTCCTGCCGGAATAATCAGTGTTGTTCTCTTTAACTTATTTTTCCATTTCCATCTCTTAATCGTTTCTGTGTTTTCAAATTGAAATGCATTTGTTATGACTCGGCTATGCTGTTTCGCCAGCTCTGTGAACGAACTGGCCGTGTCTGTATGTTGTGGGAGTGATTGTGCATTGACACGCTGGCATTGATCCCAGGCCCAGTGCAGTGTAGTATAGTATGTGCGTTGGCTTGGCCCGAAGACGCATCCCAGGCTTGCATTTTCTGAGCACATGTATTTCGGGGATGATCTCAATATACCCCGCAAAGTCGTTGTACATGGACAGTTTTGGGTAATCATTTATAGACAGAACGTAACATTATTTATTTTTATTTCTTTATTTAAAAAAGAAGAAGATACGTTTAATCATACAAACAAAGATTTAATAATCAATAATTAGGTCGACTTGACGTTTTCCCCAACAGTCAATCATGTACTGCACATTCTTATTTTGAGATCATCCCTTATTGAGGAATGTTGTTCTGCCACTCGGACCTCGGGTAGAGGTCAGAGAGGTCAGTGATTCGTGAATTGCTACACGTGTTTTGGACTAATATCTCCCTTTCCGTATATAATGTATACTATACTATGAGGCG
>CP137676.1:3099419-3164790 GCA_037976565.1 Mesocentrotus franciscanus
AGGCAAGCTGGTGCAAAATATTTTAACAGGAAAACCTTGAACAAAGTCAAAATAGAAATCAAGTTGTTCATGGATTATAATCCTAACATGATGTACTCTAGGATCATAAGAAACAAAAGAGAACATAATTTATTAATTTTCTTTGACGGGTGTACATGTACATGGTCCCCCCTCTCCTCTTCCCATATCACTTTTGTGTACATGCTGTAATCTCCTGCCCCAAACCATAACAAAATGAAATTAGATTGTTAGAGCTGTTATGTTTTATAGAGAAAATTTCATACAGCCATTGGCATTTATATGCACATGGACATGAACATTTCACTGATATATGACAGGATTGAAATGCCCCCCAATCCCATCCCCACCCAATCCCATCCCTCCCCCAATCCCATCCCTCCCCCAATCCCATCCCTCCACCCCAATCCCATCCCTCCCCCAATCCCATCCCCCAATCCCATCCCTCCCCAATCCCAGCCCTCCCCAATCCCATCCCTCCCCAATCCCATCCCTCCCCAATCCCAACCCTCCCCAATCCCATCCCTCCCCAATCCCAACCCTCCCACCCCAATCCCAACCCTCTCCAATCCCAACCCTCCCCAATCCCAACCCTCCCCAATCCCAACCCTCCCCAATCCCAACCCTCCTATTAAACCCACATCACACCCCTACCACACACACACGCACGCCCATTCCTCTAGTCACCAAAATGGATAAATCCTACATAAGATTTGTCCAGCAATAATGACAAATCAGATTGTGTACAGTATACTTGGTCCATTAGGAGATCATAGTTACAATACCTACATGTACATGTAGATGCCTCTTTGTTAATCTGTTCTCACGCTGTACAAAGGGATTTCTCACTCATGCATGACGTCATTCTCTAGTTAGCTGGTGGCCCGCTGTGTTTCTGTGGATAAATCTCATGTTGACAGTGTGTATGACTCAACGTCATAGATATAACAAACAGAAGACACCTGCCTAAGATGAACTCAGATTATTCAACACAAAAGATATACATGTACATGTAGGGTCTTCATTCCAGGGTCTACTCTATTGTGTATGTAGAAGGCCATAGAGGGAATATTTTGTAAGCGACCTAACATACAGCAAGTAATATATTTTCAATTTTGTGCAAAAGCAAATATTGGATTGCCCCTTTTGATTGTATGGATCAGATCAAACATCTAATACTTGAACAAAGAATGAAATTCCTCGTATCCACTGAGAACCTCTCAATTGCAGGCTTATTACGCTGGCTATTCTATGTCTGAGCTACGATGTTCATATTATTTGATCTTTCAGAAAACTTGGTTAGATGTACACACATATCTACATGTAGTGATGGACAAAGGGAAATATTCCACTGATAAGGAATATTGCATTGGTAATTGAAGACATTGAATCTTACTGTACATGTACTTCAAGTTCATACAGTGTATTATGATAAATATGACATTGCATTTTTTTTTAAAATTTGTTTAGTCAAAAAGCTCTTTGTTCAAGAAAACTATTCCTGACAGATATATTTCATATATCTTCCTACCAGAGTTCTTCCACAGCTTTAATAACTTTCCACACTATTACATATATATTTGTCTGAAAGAGAGCAAAAGAAACCATAACTACATTTGTTTGTAGGTTTCCCTGTATTGTGGTTGCCATTTCCCTTTTCAAAATAGGAGGGTTTTTTTTCTTCTAAAATATACCCAAAATGTGTCATAGCTAGGAAACCTAATCATATAGGTCCTTCTTGAAATATATACGTAATCCTTTATGAAGAATGAAGAATCACAACATTTAAAAAAAATGTCTGAAACAGAGAGTACATGTACTGTACATGTACTGTGTAGCTTGCAAAAGAAACCAAAACTACATTTGTAGGTTTTCCTGTATTGTGGTTGCCAATTCATCTACATTAGATATCTTCAAGACTTTAAAACTTCATAGTGTATTTATTCTTTGTCAGATTCTTTTCAACACCTTTATTATCCATTTTTCAGATTTTTCTGTATTTTTAATAGTCAAATCAACTAGCCAGTGCCAGGATTAACTTCGTAGTAAGAATTGCATTATGCCTTTTTCCTTATTTAGTCACAATCAAGTACTGTACATGTAACTAGAAACATTTTGTGAATGTGCACTATTAACATGAGAAGACATTCTATGTGTTCCAGGCATAGAAGGATGTAGCTCATTCAAGTTTACAATCACCCTGTTTCTATTTATGTCTCATTTTATCTTCTCACCTAAATCATTTTTGGCAGTGATTCTATCACTCCTAAATCCAAGTCTGTCCTCAAGGGGCAGCATATTATGGATCTCAATTTAATTGAAGTCCTTGCACTTCATTTTGACATTAGAGGGCAAGTATTATTGCCCTCAGGAAATATTCAATTGTGAGAAATCACGAGAGCACCACGTTAAAGGTGATATTCATAGAAGAGCCCTAAATATGAAGATATTCATATCTACACAAAGCTTATAAGCCATACAATGAGCTTGGATGACATTCAAACAATATAACACTTCCGAAAAAGCGAAATTAGGGTGAAAACAATCACCCTATTCTCTGGGACAAATTTGCCCTATTGTCATCCGAAACGGCCTTTAGCTGTGACGTAGGAAAAGGGAGGCGTGGCTAGTGTGCCACTTCCGGATATCTAGTAGAACGCATGTATAACATTATAAGGCTGAAAACACAGCTTCAACTTATGTGTTATTTTACCCTTACTATAGAATAAATTATAATACAACATCGTTTGTAAGTTACTTCTCATTAATATTTCCATCTTTATATTCTAAGAAATGTATTATTTGTGAAATAAAACGTTGAAAAATGGGGAAAAGAAGGTGAAACTATGGCTGTGTCCCGGCTTTGTTGTACAGCGAGCCTGCATATATAATGGGATTTGGGTGCCGGCGATTTTACCACCATGTAGTTTCACTTTGACATATCAGTCGAAGACTTCACCTCTTCCACTATGGAAAAAACACAGTTAGTATTGATTTAATCATTATTATGAATAAAATAAAATTCAAACAAATCGAAGAATATTTCATTTAGTCGATCGTATCATGGCTAGATTAGCTGGAAAAATCGAGGCGATTCTGCTGTTGTTACGATTCATCTGCGAGTAGTGCGGCTCTTGGCAGCCGCATTACCTACACGGCTGATCGCTGATTGAATTTAGTATCGCTGGCGGATTTACATTACCTGCGCGCACATCAAAACACACGTAAACGTGACTACACTGCACACACCGCACACACACAGTACTGTACGCTTGCATTTCAGTCGCGATAGACGAAACCCTTACGAAACCAAACCAAGACAAAACGGCGAGAAATACACTATTCTATGTAATTATAGTTATCGACAAATGACAATGGAGAAGAAACATTATTCATTGTTATGTCAAAGGAAATTCCACCTCGGAACATGATTCTACTAAAGGTAATTTTGTTTTGAAACACAGCTAGGTTGATTTTTCATGCTATCTCCGTGTACATACAGCTCAGCTGGCAAGCTAAAGCCGGTGAAAAATTGAGTTGTAAACAGTTATTTTACGGATATTGTCACTTTTTCAATGCCAATAATGACATGAATATTGACATTAGGATATGTTTCAGGACGGAGAGGACAACTGTATGCCAGATATTGACCATTCAGGCAATATTTCAATCGTTTTGAGAGAGTGGAACTGACATCGACTCTATGAACATTTGTGTGTAGATCGCAGTTAGTCTCTATAGCTGCGTGAAGCATATCCCGGCTCTGACGTCACTCACAAAGCCACTTTCCCTTAGGCGATTTCGTAGGTCAGGATAGAGTCAATTTAGTGAAATTTGATTTTCATAAAACACAAAACTGCACACTTTCATGGCATGTTAGCTGCATAAATTGCTTTAATAACTCATTCAATTATAAAATTAACTATTTGTATTTGATTTTATTTCCTATAAGTATCAACTTTAAAGAGAGAATCCAGAAAAATTAAATAATTTAATTTCAATACAGCACATTTACATGTTCATGTATGTACCTTCCCTCCTCCCTCCTCCCCCACTATAGTATAAATATCTGAATTATAACGTATATATTAATTAAGGACATGGTCAAAAAAAAATATTGTCATACTTTTGATTATAATTAAAGGGAAAGACCAGTATTGGGAACCAAAACAAAACAAAAAAATGAAATGGAAGCTGTTATTACCAATCATGTGAAAGAATATGTTTGTACTAATACGTGATGATAAAAATTTTGCTGGGAAACCGCCTAATAATTTATATATTTGGTAAATTATTATATCTATTGGGACCAAATAGATATCGCGCACGTGGTCGTGTAGTCCCATATATACATCTTTCTGTGTACAGTGCTTGTAACTTTACGAAGACTGGGCCAAATTTCTTATCATTTTGATGATTCCAGAACCTTGCAGTACACACCAATACTTATATGCTAGATGATCAACCTTTTCTGATCGATTTCACGTTTCTTTCACAATGCAATCGCATGACCAGAACTGGCCTTTATCTTTAAGTCAATATAAACTAATTCAGTAGCACTGTAGGCTTTCATGTACATGTACATGTACTAGGATTTTCCATGTCTATTGTTTTACATGCACAAAGCTATATGTATGTTTGGTTCCAAGCTTCAAAGTCTGGCTTAATCCACAGACAAAAAATGTCACTAAATGCTCTTCTTTGAAAGTGATTATTTAACTAGTAATATGGCATTTGACTCGAGTATTTTAGGTCTTGCGATGCATAATTTCATATAAATGTCTTTGAATGTGTAAAGGTGTGGTGTCCCCATTTATTCTTGTACTCTCCTTGTGTGTGTCTTACCAATGGCAATGGCAATAGGGAGGTTATAATTAATGATGATGAGGCGAGACAACAGCTGCACCGTTTAGATAACGCCTTGATTACTTTCCCTCAGAATTTAATTGTGGGTACACCCCAACAGTTTCCTAGGCATGTATAAAGGATTCTAATGTCACAGACATTATACATGTAGAGTCTACTACATGTACCACTTCTCATGGTAGTTTCTTGGCACACACAATGCATATACACGCAAATACCTTCTTTGAGTGTTTGTTGTTAAAATCAATATACTGTATGCATGAATTACCATTTTACTATTAATACAGGAGATGGTATAGGTTTCCCCTATTTACTTTATATGTTAATGTAAATATCTTAGTTATAACCTTATTACCTGTACATGTTTTCTTGTATTTCAATTCTGAGTTGTGTATTTCTGAAGGTGATGATAAAATTTGTCCCCAAGAAGATTTGAATATACTGTAATTAATTATTAGTCATCATTGAGGTATGATCATATTGTATACATTGTACAGTAGGTCCATACATTCCCAACAACAACAACAATACAAACTGTAGCTACAAACAGAACAGACAAATTTACAATATAAACCTGAGGATCACATTAATATAAAGAAAAATGTACAAAATTATCCCGACAATAGTATTAAACATGAAGAATGCAGCTAATTGGGGGAGTGAATGGGGAAGTGAAGACATGAGATAACTCTTCCCTTTCTTTGATCTTATTTTTCATGATGTGTCATTTACTCCAAGTCCAAAATAGTTTCTGCAAATTTATCATTCTTGGCAATGGGCCATTCATTTTAATAGTGACCACCCAGTTTGAAGAGGAAGTTATATTGTCAAGAGATTCTCAACCTTTAAGGAAGCTTGGCTCACAAAATGAGTCCCATAAATGGACGGCACACTCAAAGACAAGATCCACATGTCATGCATACATTGTACATGTACATCTCAGTTTTGGAGCTCGATCTCAATTCCTTTGATATACTACATTTTTTGAGTAGTCCTATACCCTAGTCTGGTGTGGAATTTTTCAATTTAAAGAAATGTGTGTGTATATTGGAACGAATACATGTAGGCATGTAGTGCTATAATGTTGTACATGTATTGTACTAGTTCATGAAGATGACGATACATGTAAGGTTTAATAACCTGCCATTCAGAACACATTGGATATGAGACAGAGATCATAAGACAGCTGCATCCTGAGTCAATCTTACCATGCACCTACTAGTCTGGCGTCCAGGACAAATCAATTTCCTATAGATTCTCAACAAAAATATAAGTTTGAGAGACATTCCATTGTACATACATGTACAATCCATACAAGATTACTCTCATAGTAACAGAGCGCCTGAGACTGAAAATAATGAGGTACGGTAATGAGTTTTTTGTAATGAGGTGACAAAAGAGGGAATGCATTATATAATCTTGTTTTCTAATTTCTACCTTCGGTTGAATTACATGATTTTTCATTATGAGAGGAAAAAAAGTTCTTTGGCTATAGAACACCACTGAAATAACATTTCTTTTCATATAAATTGTTATTAAAGGTACTGTTTGTGTAATTTATAATGTACGTTATACATGTACATAATAATAATATCTGCTTTAATAGTCACTCGAATTGTAAAACATGCTCATGTACTGTATGTTATAGGTCTACATGTACATGTATGTGCGCATGAATACCAACAAGCTTTTCTGTTTTGATTGATTTTCCTTTTTTCAAGGATGCTCAAGTAATGACTAGTGTTCAGATATTTATTCAAATTGTAACATACACATATATATATATAATGATGTTGAACAGTCCACATTTAAAGATACTTGTACATGAACATGATTGTTTCATTTTGGCAAGAGAAAATATAAAGGTTGTTGATATGGCAGATGTTACATGTATGTTTACTTCCTGCTAAACACATGTGTAACTTAATTATGGGAGGGTCTAGCACATTTTGTAACCCTATTGTTTTCGATTATTCACTATGTGACAGCCAAACTTCTATTAAATCAACTGTTGCAAAGTTTACTCTGTATTAATATTGCATCCTCTTTGAGTCACATTGGAAAAATGCCAGGAGTCATTCCTTTAGTAAAACCAGAGTCCAATGTAATCACAGACCAAATGAAAGTGGGAGAGTTGGAATGAAAACCTCACAGCTAGGTCACCAAGAAATCTTGGCATGCTCATGCGAAATATGGATAACTTTGGGATTCAGATTAGCAGCAATGCATGCCCACTTAATGTTTCCCAGATTTGCAAAGTTGTTGATGATATAGTTTTTCCAGTGTTTTTAGACCCTCTATTTACATGTAGGTATTGTCTGAAAAGGTGCAAGTCATTATATTATTGATTTCATTACACATCCAAGTATTGCAAGCAAGGATAGATGATGTTTGCGTCAAAACACTTTTTAAAAACATTATGATTATGTCTGTATGTATAACAAAATAACAATGCACAAACCAGGAATAAGTAAAAGTCTGCAGTTGCTACATATATATATATATGTTTTGGCCTGTTACTTATATGTAATCTTTTTATCATAAAAAGTATAAAATAACTCATGCTTAATGCATCTTTCTTGTTCTATTCTTGCTCCAGATCCTAGCCCATGCAGACACACTCCAGCATAGTGAGAACCAAGGCTTTGAAGAGAGACCTGCCTACCCCCATGTCATGACCGGAGATGCTCCAGTAGGGGCTTTCCTGAACCTCCCCCATACTCAGGTATTATAGGAGGCATGGGACCAAGCAGTGAATGGAAGCTACCCAAATATGAGGATCTACCTCCACCATATGTGAACTCAACCCCTACTGAAACAGGTATGTTTATAACAGTGATGGGGCCGACCCACACCAATGTAGGTCTTGAATTTTTGGTGTTTTGAGACCCGATATGAAATGAATGTAATCTTAAGTTTTCCTCCTAATTCCTGTCTCGGGACCCCTGGACCCCGTAACAAACACAGCTTAGCTGTTGATCATGCAATTGATTTTTGTGAGTGATTGCATTGAACACTATGTGCAATCAATGGCTAAGCTTTATGTTATGGGGCCCTGGTCTTCACTACAGCACTGGTTCATAATGGAGAAAAAAAAAGTAGCAGTTACGGAGATTGGATATGAAAGATAGATTTTGTACATTGTAGATGGATTGATAGAAAAAAAGGTGTATAATTCATATTTTATGCAAGAGCTAGAAATATAATAGTAGTAATGGTAATGATATTCAATTTTGTGCAGTAATTTTCATATCATAATTTTTAAAATTCTTATGGACTTCCAAAGTGGTCAGAGAGTATATAAAGATAAACACATACATATATATATATATATATATATATATATATATATACATGTAGTAAGATAGAAATGTAGACAGACAGAAAGACAATGCAGATGAACATACATACAGAGAGATAGACTTTATGACAGAGAGGCAGATTGAAAGACAAACATACTAACAGCTGTTGGTAATAATCTGTCTCAACCTACCTTTAAGATTATAACATAAGTCATGTTCATATAATATAACATTATTCAGATTCAATGTATACATGTACATGTTGAATCTTGTTCCTTCAGTCAGAATTGCTGATTTCTAATCCTCTTTTTTGTTTGTTCTTTGTTCTGTTCCTCAGGTTGCAGTGCCTCAGAGAATACCACAGTGCCTATGCCATCACCACAATCATCACCATCATCGATACCAGTAACAGATACCCCTCAATCAAGGTCTTGTTATCCTCCCCCTGCTCCATCATCCCCTCCACCACCCCACTATACAATATCAGCCACGCCCACCTTAGATGAACAACGAGTGCAACAAATGGTGAATACAGACAACACATACTTACGATCGCCAGCAGAGTTTCAGAACTCATGAATAGGATGCTGAACATTACTCTTATCTTTCTTCTTCTTTTTTTTTTGTCTTGGGGTGTATTTTTATGGTCTTTTTGTTGATCTGTTTCATGATGAAATTTGGGTCAAGGATTCAAATTGAAGGGAAAAACTATTTTTCAGTACGTCACGCCCCTCAAAGTCAGCAGTGAAAGGCTGTATGAGGGCCGTTCAAACCTGTACAGTTAATGGGTGAAAACTCCCGTTGCCTCTGGTAGGCAAATAGCCACATGATGTCTTTTGTTGAAAAGCCAGCCTGATATTATGTTCTGTCTTTTAGATACTCATTTACGCACAAGCCATCGTTCACTCTATTGTTTGTGGGTGTGTTTTGAATGAAGGTAACTGGTGGTTCTTGCTCGTGTAAGGAGAAAACTCATTTTAAATCATGTTGTATGAAGAAAAGAAAAACAGAACAAGATCAACGAGTCATGTTTGTGTAATATCCCTCAGCCAGATAATGCCCTGCAAATGTCTAAACAGAGATGTAGCATACTGCTGTCTGGAAATGATATATTACTGAGGTCCATAAATGGGTGTATTACAGTCTCAGTATTACATTCTATGTATTTGCATTGTGTTGTTGGAGCCATATGTTGAGATTATTGGTATTGAATCTTTGTAGGGTTTGGTACACACATTGGAAGGGGGTTGTGGTCGTGTTTGTTTGTACAAGATCATCCACACTAGCTACATTACAAACCTTATCTGAACAAATTTGAAAGTGTGATTTGTTTGCAGTCAAAGCTGCTGAAATCATTTGCTTTTCTTCTTTCATTATCTTTCTCAGTCAGACCTGCCTTTAATAGTGACCTCCTGTATATAAAGACCACTTTTCTTGTTTCTTTTTATTGGTCTTTTACACACATGTAAGTGCATAAATCTGAATGTATAATGGCTGTATAAGATTTCACTTACATATGTAGCTTAAGCATATGAAATTGTTTTTAAGAGACTTATTTTTCTTTTTTTCTGTAATAATAGCCAAGTACTTATCTCTTTATTTGTTTTAAGCAATGTTTTGTAACACTTCTCTATTTTCTCAATCTCAAATTTTAGATATTAATACTGTCGTTTTTCATAAACTTTCCTACATGTCTCAAGTGATGTTACATGTAAATGCCATTGCATGAAGTAATACCTCACCAAATGTGAGTTAGTGAAAAACAGCATTGGATTATTTTAAAAATATGACGTGTGTGTAAAAACAGTTGGCATTGTTATTATGTCTGTTTCTAATACAATTGCCATGTTGTCTCAAGTGTGATTAAATGTTATACCACCATTCCTCCAAATGTATGAAACAACAATTATGCCAATAATCTAAATTACATCATGCTCACATAGTTTAATACTCATTTTTACTTAACAAGATACCAAGTCTGGTCATAGCTCTCAACTAGTATATACAGTATGAATATTGCTCAAAAATAATGCTAAGGGATGTTTTAGTTTCTATCATGCTCTTCTATTGTGAAGAAGAAAAAAATATCCGTACCAGGATGTCATGAGTAATTTCAAGAACACTTCAAGAACCCTTTACTAGAGAGTTTGGGAAGTGATCCTCACCTATGTATATGTGTAGTTTTATAATACTGGAGAGATTTCACCATGTATATTACAAATCTGAGTAAAAAAAATAAAAGAGTATTCTATGGTGTTAATTTTGTCCATATCTAAATGCAGATATGTGGTGGAGATAACTTAAATAACGTTGTGTTTCAGAGCCCATGGTTTAAATTTTTATGTAAGGTGAAATCTATTTTTTGCCCTATTTAGGCCACCAAAAACGTGACATGAAAAAACCTAGTTCCTGGTAATGGGTATTCTCTAAATTTGTATGACTATCCGATGTTAAATTATTGTCTGATAGTAAGTGCTGAATCTATTTATGCTCATGTCATAAAAAATCTTAGGTTGAGTTTTTTCATAATCACCATATTTCACATCTTGTAACGGTGGTTATGCATGGTGTCCACCATGCGACGCGCGTTACATTTGGTGCTTCTGCATGATGATGAAGCTTGAAATGTAATAGTTAGAAATACAGCGCATGTTTGAAATTCTAAAAATTCTTTGGTGTCCACCCATAACGCGCGTTACATATAGAAAGATAACTTCATTTATAATCTTTCTAATCTTTCACAAGAAAGGTTTTCCACATTGTGTATATAAAATTCATTGAATTGTTCAATATTAATTCAAATAGATTTTTTTTTTTAAATGTGAATCTTTGGTGTCTACCCTAGAGGACTGGGTGATGAACGTTATATGGCATCATGCATTCTCATGAAAAATGAAAACAATTAAAAGTTAATTGTTCTTAAGTTATTTTCTTGTTCAAGGAGAACATACAGTATCACTGTCAATCAATAACAATAATTATGTAAGTAAGAATATTTATTCTTAAAGTTTGTGTAATGGTTGGGATGGTGTACACCAAGCTTTTTGAGTTAAACTGCCCATAGAAGTGCATGTGTCATTCATATTTTTTATAACAGAGTTAGCAACTATTCAAGTTTGTAATTTTGTCTCACTTCACAGCAAATACACAATTAATGACATTCTCTAAGAATGAACCATATTTAGGCATATTTTAGAGGGTTTCATTTTTAAACATTCATGTCACACTTCCATTACCCAATATTGTAAAAGTACACATATGTACACACAGCCAACTATTTGCTGTTCAGAACAGATGGTCGGTGCATCATGGTACATGGTAAATCTCTCTATTAAGTGGAAACAGTCACAAAGCAGAGAACATGTGTTGACCAGGAATGATGATCATGGTTGGCTTGATTTCCTTCAGTTTAATTCAATTATTTTTGCCTTAAACTGAAACAAAATAATAAATGCAACATATGAATATTTATAGAAATATAAAACAACATGTTATCAAAAGGTGTGTGTTTATATTCTATTATGGTTTTAGTTCTAAATTTTGTGAAGATTTAGACTATTTGCATGTAATTATAGCCTTGTGCTTGAGGTAAAGTCTCAAGATTTGTGAGAAATGATATGAAAACAGATTTCCTCAGCATTATCAAACAACTATTTCTAGGTCATCCCTTCGCTCCCACCTACTTAATACATCTCAACATAAAAATGTAGTTTTCATACATTTTTAAGCATAAGCAACTTTAACCCTCATCTTATTTTCAAATTGTTGCACTTTGCTTTCTTCTTCACATATTTGTCTTTAAATTGTACTAATATATTTTAGAATTGGATTGTTTCTTTGAAATGGTTTACATGTAGTTTGGGGATGTTATATTTAAAGTTGTGCATTTTCTTCTCTTTTCTGATGTTTATATCAATACTTATTTGATGGCTCTTCAATTATGATTAATAAGTTCATAGTTTTATATATTTTTTAAAGATGAAGTGTAATTTTTGTAAACATGTTTGTAAATATGGAAATAACCTGCCACTTGTGGCATTGAATATAATTGATGTATGTCTATGTATTAATTGAATGATATGTCCTTTAACTCATTTTCAGTATATTCCACATTGTATATTTTCTGCAATTTCATATTTGTTTCCCTCTATCAATTCCATACACAATGTCAATGTATACATGTAGGGGTATGTTGATTGCTTATTGTTTTTTTGAGCTTCAAATTCCATCAGTAACAAAAAGGAGGTGTGTACTTTTACTTAATAAAAGTTTGAAAGGAATGTGTAGGCTTATACATTTCAGTGCATCATATTAATGTTACCTGGTTTGGTGCCAACAATTGCCAACAGTTATAAAAATAAAAACCTTCAGAACTTAACAATAAACATTTTTGAACCACCAGTATAAATTTCTATGACCTTTATACATATACATGTTTGTGTATTATGGCCTAAAGTGTTTTGACACATTGCGACATATGCATTTATGCAAGTCATTACATTACATTTATTGCTATTCACATATTAAATCACATACATGTAGCTGTCCTTGACAACTAATGTACATAGCAAAAAAGAACCTCAAATGATCGACAGACATATCGTGCAAATCCAAAATCCAAACTGCTTGCATTCTACGTTTTTTCAGTTTATTTAATATATCTACGTATGTCAAGTGAATAATGATGCTCTTGGAGAAATGAAAAACTCTTCTCATTAAAATGTTGCTTTGCTGTCCAGAACAAGAATGATACATTTTATTTATTGTATCCTACAATTTGAATTGAGTTGTGTTTTCAAGCCAGATTTCACTTATAGAGACCTATGACATTTCTCTAGCGTCTTGTTATTCAGATGTACAGTGTACAAAACAAAAAGTCCATCACATTGAGGCTTTTATTCACAAAGATGATTTAAACTCAAACGATAGTTTAAACCATCCATTTAAAATGGGTGTCCAAAAAGAATGATGAACAAAAAAGTTTTTTTCGAGGAGGGGCTTGTGTTTTTTTTTCCTTAAGTAAAGATGAAGAAAAAGATTTGTTCATTTAAAGAGAGAAGAAAAACAGGGTACGAGAACAGATTTGTTCAGCACTTTTCCCTCAGATTTTTGACTGTTTTTGTCATTGTAAATATGACCAGTTTTGGCCCCCATATTATTACATCGATGGTTTGGTTGGACAAGTGGGATTAAACCACCTTTGTCTTTCTGCCTACATGTACATACCAGTAGGTATGACATTCTTCACGAGTTACAGAGTCTAGATCAATTAATGTTTACCTATGTCATGCAGGCTTTGGTTGTCTGGGTACCTAGTAGTCTATTCTTAGGCAATAAAAGACAAAATGATGTCACAGGAAATTTGATTAGGGTCTCCCAACTAGAGATCATACACCACCTACATAGCAGAATGTATCAAGGCAGTACCATGCAGACGCATGAGATGTAAGGGTTGGGGGATTAAGCTGTATGGTTTGATATTTTGTTATAATATTATGTTAAAGATAAAGACCAGTTCTGGTCATGCGATTGCATTGTGAAAGAAACGTTGTGGAATCGATCAGAAAAGGTTGATCATCTATCTATATAAGTATTGGTGTGTACTGCAAGGATCTGGAATCATCAAAATGACAAGAAATTTGGCCCAGTCTTGGTAAAGTTACAAGCACTGTACACAGAAAGATTTATACTGGACTACGCGACCACGTGCGCGATATCTATTTGGTCCCAATAGATATAATAATTTACCAAATATATCAATTATTAGGCGGTTTCCCGACTTTTCCGGCAAAATTTGTATCATCACGTATTAGTTGAAACATATTCTTTCACATGATTGGTAATGAGAGCTTCCATTTCATTTTTTTGAGAGAGGGGCGTTTCCAAAACTAGTCTTTACCTTTAATTTGAATAAGAAAAGGAGCACCACATGTGCACAGTCTTCCCACATGTTGTGTATACACTATGATGTACTTTGTATTTTAAAAGCCTGTGCAATCAGCTAACATAGTCTATTGCGAGCTTGTATACATGAAGTATGGTAACCAGCAATGACCAGAAATTTGAAGAAAATGGTTCGAAACACCAAGACCTCTTAGAAACCAGCCATTTTTACAAACTGGCTGCTAACCATTTTAAGAATTGGCATAATTCTCAGTTGTCAGGAGCAAAATTAGCATTTGCTTTTCACATTTTTCAGCATCAAATAGTTCAGATTTTTTACATTTACTATGGTTACAGGTATGTATGTGTATGTGTTATATCTGATATAATTCATATCTACTGATTCTATGGTGAAATGTGTTCTTTAGAATGCACCTTAACCACATGACAGCTTTGTGGACGTGCTGTATGGCACATGATTAACAAAATTGGACCATGTACAAGATATGTGCTTAAATCATTTCCCATTTAGTGGCAACATGGTTTACATAATTTTTGTTTCAATTATTATATTAATTTTGTTGGTGCTTGGCATGGTGAATTGATTGAATTCTAACGGTAAACATAAGTCTGAAGTTGATCAGGGCTCGTATTCAATTCAATACTTAAGTACAAAAGTTCAGATTTTGACGTAGTATTTGGCTTAGATAAAATACTTTACCAATTTTGGTATTCGATTCAAACTTTTGGCTAAGTACCGGTATTTTACCCTAAATTTAAGACAGCTCCCTACCAGACTTGAGCCAATTATTTGGAGGCCTTGATTGACAGGGATATGTTTTTTTTAATTTACGCAGTAATATAACCTGCACACAATTATATTAGTGTGCATTTATTGCGACGCGTTAATTGCGCATTACTTTTGATTGACTGTGTGATGTCACAATGCTTATCAGTAAGTATTTTACTTAGATTTTGTCTCGGGTAAGTAAAAGTCTAAAATGGGATTTGAATACGAGATAAGTAAACTTATTAGCTTACTTAGCCATTTACTTAGTAAACTTCTTACTTATTCTAAGTATTGAATTGAGTACCAGCCCTGGACTTTATCCCTTCACAATTTGACACCATGCTGTAGGTATATCCCTGTAAGATCCATAACTTCAAGAGTGAAGTGTCTCTATCTATACGCCTGGTCAGCATTATGATAAAGAGGTTCATTCCATGTTAAAACAGTCACATACTGTCCATGCATTGCACATTCCTAAAAAATTATTTCTTCTGATAAAATGAACATCAGAAAATGAACAAAATGTGTTGCAGTTTCCAATATCTTACTACTTATCTGAATATGACAGCACTTTGATTTTGAAGGTGCATTGAACTGTGTAGTGTCCAAATTTGCACTCATTACATGAGTTCAATATTTGACTTTTCACATTTCTTACACCTAAGAGGGATTGATTTGCATTTAAAAAGAAAAAAAGTCTTTGGAGGAATTGCCCCCTAACCATAAGAAAGTTGGACAAGAGGGCAACTCTAACACATTTTTTTTCTTTTTTTTCTTCTATACTTATCTTTGTATGTAATGTCAAGTCATGTCGATATTTCAGTCAATGTTATACATGCTATTACGCATGTAACTGTCTCTATCGTGATCAAAGCAATTTTTGAGACAAATGAATTTTGTTTCTCGAGTGCTTTCCACATGATTATGGTATTTACCACATTAAAAACTCATATGCACTGATAAACAGTGCTGTGTATTATAGCACAAACTAACATTTTGTTTTAATTTTTTGTTTACAATGTTCACCCAAGCATCGCAAGTGCAAGATTTTATATATGTATAGAGAGAGAGAAAGAGGGAGGGGGAGGGGAGAGGCGCTAACCAATCTAGTTTACGGTACAAATGTATTGATTTTTCTCCTATACAAACATGAAGTACATGAATACGCTATTACACGGCTAGGGCAGGTACATAATACCCATTCATATTTACATAATATTTTGTATTGATAATATTCTCCTTCTACAAGCATAATAGCTAAACAAAATGAATTTATTCACACAGCTATGGCTGCACTAGCTGTAATAGCTTTCCTCTTGAGATTTCCATAGAAACCCTTGAATATTGAGAAGTGAGATTCTTACAATGAAAGATCCTTGATGGAAAAATAATGACTGCGTGGAGATTGTGTAGTTATTCATCGTCATAGTAACCATATCACTCAAAGTCCACTTGGTCTTTGCTGAAGTTGTTCATCATGAATACTGCCTTTGAATAGTGATGTCATATATATATATATATATGTTTTTTTCTTTCTGGTTTTAATGGGGAAAAGAACACAATGGCAGTAAAGCAACAAAGAATCTTGGAAAATGAATACGGTGGTCAATTATGAAAGATTTGATGCTTTATTAATACACTGGGGAATATGCCATGCTATAAAATCCTACTGAATGTGGAGACTATTTGGTGCATTTTTTTTCTTCATATTTCAAGCAATTTCACACATGTACTACATGATGTTCAACAAATTAACACAATACATTTATATCTTTTTACATCTCTTGAAATAAATGTACGCATGTACATTATTCTTTTATTGAAACATAATAGAAGTGGAAGACAGGTTACATTGAATCACATGTAGATTAAGTTGATAATTTAACTTCACCATCTATACTCGAGTCGGTATACAATCAAGTTTTTTCATGAGATGGATTTTTTTTTAAAGAGCACACAAGGTGAGCTTAGAATATATCAAAACAATAAGTATCTTTATACAAAAATTTGTCAAGATTATGACTTTTGACAATGAACAGTAATACTTATACATAGGAGTTGCCAGATAAAACAAGAGCAGCTATGTGATGAAGTTGTCATATAGGATTGCAAGGGAGTGAGTGGGATTTCAAAGTGAATATACAAAGACTGTAGATAATACAATAGCTTCAAATAGGATTACACTGCATTCCATGAACACATCTTCCTGGCCGGATGTTTTATGATACCTTAGGCATTAAAAGTTTATTATAAAATAATCCTATAGTTTGTTGTTGTTGCTGTTTGTTTGCATATTAAGTCATTATTCTGAACTAAAATCCCTGTTAAACACCAATCTGCAATACAAAAATTAGCAATATCTCATTGTATAAAATCTTTTCACTGACTGCAATACATCACAAAAACTCATTGACTCCAGTGAGTGGGGTAATATAACTGCAAGTAATGTGGTCAGTTACATTGTAACTGGTAAAGTGCTTGAAAAAGTTAGTATAAAAATCATCATTAGTACTATATAGAATATATTATTTGTTAAATGTTACAGATTCATATCAATGACATCTGTGAAGAAAAAAATAGCACAATTATTTATCAATGTCTTGTTATCAAAACTAAGCTGTATGCACAAATAAACACTGCAAGACAAAGTAGAATGAGCTCTTGTAAAAAATAGTTTTTGTGATACTCATGATCATCCTCAAGTAATGTGTCAGGTCAGTAATTCTGTAATGACCTATTAAACAAATGCACAGAAACACACACACACACCTCACACACACATGTACACCCACACCCCTACCCACTACTCACACACACATGTACACCCACACCCCTACCCACTACTCAAGCACACCCACACTAAAATATAGCTTCAACCCGTAGCAATATGAATGAAATATTCCCCATGAATTCTAATATAAACATGTGTACCGGTATATTGATATATCATAACAATTTCATTGTTTTGTTAGTGAAATGAATGCCCCCCAAGCAGACAAACAATCAAACACTTAACAGTCTTATGAAAAATACAAATATTTCCTTAACCTCTATCTGCCACCTATTAAGCACAGTAATCACACTGTATATCAAACTTACTCCTACATACACAGACTTATATACTGTACATTCAGCTTAGGGCTAAATTGTTTCTTCAATCATGCAGCAACAAGGCAATATTGAAAATAAGGTCTCAAGGATTTCCATCATTACAACCATCTTAAACCATTAAGTTGTTTAAATAGACATTTAAAAATATTGCTGCAAGTATATAGAACAACATTGAATGTAAAGAGGCAGTAAAAATATTATACCTACCACCAAATCGAGTTGCCAAAAATATTATTATTATATATACCCTACTAAGAAACAATATCATGAAATTAGAGTTTACTTAAACTAACAGTTAAAGGTCACTACAACACAATGAACCTTCATACCTATTTTAAGCATATCTATTATGTCATATACCCAATTCTTTAATGATCTTTTAAATAAAAAGTATAATTCACATTCCACAGCAGGAAATGACAACATTTATATCATACTCAGTACAACAAACATTCTCCCCGAGTTCAAACCTAATGACATAAGTACATGAACCATTATAATAAAATATCATCACCGTGTATACAATATGTGATGTAATAGCTGTATGTTACATTTTTTTTAAATACTCATAATATGTATACAAGTAGTAATTTCAAATGGCTCTTTATAAATGAGAAAATTTATCTAAGTTGTATGTTTTAGATTTTTAAAAATGGAGAATGTACAGCTACAGATTTTGGTTTATTTGAAAATATGTTTAATATTTGAGTTGCAGAATAATAGTCTGGACAGTGCAATAAAGACACAACCAGACAATAAACATTTTCTATTGCTGAATGAAATATTACAAAATACAATGGGCTCTTTCTTTTTGGTACAAATAATACTTGAATTGATTTTCAAATCGTACATTGTTTTACAGTTGACTGGGCAAGATTCTATTATTTCTGTGGATTTTCCCACATATAAATAAGTTTCAGCTTTTATTCCTGCATGACAATAATTTCATTACACAACATTAACTTCATTGAACTTTAATGAAAACAAAAACAATGGTATGAATGCATGTAAATACATGTATTCACATTCTACATGTACGGTATGAATTGATGTGAATACAAATCACAACAAATAACCCAGGCATGTTGCAGCAAAATTTTATTTATATTTTTCATATACATGTATGACCCTTTGATCTTTGACCTCATCACCCTCAAATCTAATCAGTTCATTGGCTCTGCAAGATACAGTGCATGCATGTACATGTCCTGAGTTTGATAGTAATCCATCCGTCGGTTCTCTTGATAATACGTTCACAAGCTTATTTTGCATACATAATGAGCCCCATGACCTTAACTTTGACCTCGTGACCCCAAAATCTAATCAGTTCATTGGCTCTGCAGGATACATACATGACTCAAGTTTGGCGGGAATCCATCAATCGGTTCTTGAGATAACGCGATCACGAGCCATTTTTGAATACATAATGAGCCCTGTGACCTTTGACCTTGGACCTCGTGACCCCAAAATCTATTCAGTTCATTGGCTCTGCAAGATACATACATGTACAGACGGACGGCGGACGGACAGACAACCGAAAACATAATGCCTCCGGCTACTTTGTAGCGGAGGCATAAAAACAAATATTCACAAGTTTTTCCCTAGATCCATGTCTAGACTACCAACCTAAAAACTCTGAAACAATGGTGAATCTCCTTGTACACCTATAAGCCTCTATCATGAATAAAAATGAAAAGCATGATGGACTTTTCACCGAAAATTTGTTGAAAATATTTCAGAAATCCTATGAAGTTGTTGCTTATATAGTCGACTGTATGAATATCCTACCAAGGAGCATCATTCCACCACCATTACCAATACACCTGTGTCTAAATGACCCTTATATGCAGTAACACCATGTAAGTAACCCTGCGAGGGAGACAGAGAGGGTATTACATCATTCCTCTACATCTAGCAGTAGACCCTGTGTGTCTAGCTTCACCTCATGAACAGTCACGTCTTGGGTGCCCTGTAAGAAGATATACAAGATAAAGAGAATTTAGCATACCGGTACCCTGTCTTATCTACAACGATCTTCTTCTTCTTCTGCTTCTCCTCCTTCTCCTTCTTCTCCTTTAAACATTAATATTTGTCATTACAAAACATCCTAAAATTCAATTTGATTATAATTGTAAAAATAATGTTTTTTTTATTTTGTTTAACATTCCTTACTGATAATCTACTATGACTCCTCTAGTTCATGTAGAGCCCTGTACATCATCATCATCATCATCATATGATCATCACTCACAAGCAACAGCATAACAGAAGTATCATTAATATCAAAATAACCATCATCAACATTGTCAATGCCATTATCCCTAAGATCATCATCTTCATTCTAACCCTTATCATCATTAGCAGCAGCAGCAGCAGCAGCAATCATCATCGACTTCATTCACATGTACAATCACTTCCAACTTACCTCGATACCAGCTATGATCTCTCTGATCTTGGTTGCCTGGTTTGCTTCCTTGGTCAAGACGTACATGAAACCTCCTCCTCCAGCCCCGGCTAAGACTTGACCATGAACGATAGGTTTAAGAGCAGTCATCATCTGAGAGACGATACGAGGCTCACTGCCTGGTGCCATTATCTTCTTCTGTGACCAGTACGTATTCATACACTGGCCAACCTTCTCAAAGTCACCTGAAATATTACATTTTATTTAAATTCAGTTAAAGACAAGCATGCAAATGCTTGAATGGACATTATGAAAAAAATTATATGATCAGATATTTAGAATAATGATTTATTTGTGGGTGTGCGTGTGTGCATATGTGTGTGCTCCAGCCCATGAACAGTAGGAGGTAAACCTCAAATATCAATTGATTTTGGTCAGTTCATAGTTACGTATATGCATTTATACTTCTAAAATACTGCATATTCTATACCTTTCTCAATAAAAGTAAGAAGATGCAAACAGCTTTTTTAAAACCTGGACTTGTTTCAAATACGTCTATCTTCTACTCATTTTTTGTAATATACATAGATTTCAAAAACATATTTAGGATTTCTCAAGTTGTGTACAATTTGAGGGTTAAATTATTTATATCAAAGGGGGTCATGGTGTGTCATTTTGAAGGTACTCTTGAGCTCTACATAAATTCTCATCATACAGTTAATCTCCAAGTATCCCATAAAATATTCAATTCCATTTCCCCTAATCATATATCTACCTTTTTGTAATGCCCTTGCACATACTTCAGCATTGTCTATGAGCTGTTGACAGTTCTGTACGATGAGAGGTTGTCTGGCATACCAGTTACGAATCACATCCTGAAGGAGGTTCCTGGGTAGAGAAATGTTTAGGATTGGTCACTTGAAAAGGCTCTAACCAAATAAAAGGCATTTTATTTTAACATCTTTTTATTGTAAGGTCTACATTTCATAGGAACACTTGCACATTGCATCAGACGGAGTGACAATCGATTGAGATTGCCTTAGGTTTGATTTCTGGACAGTATTTCAAGCAATGTTCAAATAATAACTAAATAAAAAAACAGCTTTGCCCCCCCCAAAAAAAAAAAAAGAAAAGAAAAAAAGATAGGACAAGAGAGAGGAGCTACTGGACTCTTTTGGAGAAACTAATAATATTCAATGGTTTAGAGGTGTCTTTCTTTATTCTTTCATTTTCTAATAAATGATAAACATATACAAATGAAACTTAAAATCATACTTTACAATCTATCTGAAGTACATTTGAAGCATTCTCCTTTTCTATCAAGTACAGCTCCTTACCTTGCTAGTCGAGTCTTGCCAGTGTAGACCAGTATGAAATGTTGGTTGAAGTATTCTTGGTCCTCGTCACTGATGGGTACAGCAGAGATCTCAACTTTGCAAGGAAGACCAGGGCGGGTACGCCCAATGTTAATCCTAGGTATCAGACCTGTAGAACGGGGGTAGAAAGATATTGAAAAAAAAATTTAAAAGAGGATAATAACAAAGAAAAAAGCAACAAAATGAAGCAAGTTTTTTCACAGTATATACATGTACATAGTTAGGAGTAAATCAGACTATACTCTGCCTTTCTCGAATGTGCTATTTAATCTACTTCACAAGGACATGTCATACCATACCACTGGAACCAAGGAAATAAATGTTTACCTCCTACTTGATCTTGCCATCCACCTCCGGTTGTCAACATCTGCTCAAGATGAAGAATCTGAAACATATTCAGAGCATAAACAAATCACTAACACTGTAATCCTGATTTCAGTCTATGCTATTGACTTCATTATCATCATCATCAACATCATCATCACCATCATCATCATCACCATCACCATCATCATCAAAACCATCATCATTATCATCAAAACCATCATCAACACCACCATCATCATCACCACCACCACCACCACCATCATCATACCCATCACCAATATCATCATCATCAACAACACTATTGCCTTCATCATTACCATTACCATCATCATCACCATCATCATTACCACCACCACCATCATCGTCATCATCATCACCACCATCATCATCACCACCACCATCATCATCATCATCACCATCATCACCACCATCATCATCATCACCATCACCATCATCATCTCCATCACTAATATTATCATCATCAACACCATCGCGATCATCATCACCATCATCATCATCATGATCACCATCATTACGATTACCAATTTGCTCAACTACAACATCACATTCTATATCGTGATCAACATGATGTGCATTAACATCATCATCATCGTATTCTAACAATCTGGAAAATGCTTGTGCATATGCTTTTATAGTTTGTTAAGTCAAATAGTCCAAGCAAATATAGATATAATTATCTTACAGCATGAATCAGAGAATTGTGGTCATAGGTCTTTCCAGAAGCTCTCCACAAGGCAGCCATCACTCCACCAGCTAAGATGCTACTAGTACCAAGACCTATCCAACAAGAGATTAGGAATTCATATATAGTAAACCACTGTGAAGAAATTTCAATCCTTGTACATATATAATTTTCATATACATGTATCATCTGTTGAGAGCAAGAAGGGCATTAACTCATAAACTTCAACACAGGGTTAACGACCTTCTGGATCTGAACAGACCATATGTTGTTGTATCTACAATCTTAAAATCTATAATTCTTTTCTGTTTAAAATTATGGAATTTTTTGAGTAATGAAGTAAAAAATACTCCATCGATTAATATTTTAAAGAAAAAAATGAAATTGTTTTTATTACAATCTTATGACCCTCATTGAACTATATCGCCCATTTATTATTTCCCCGTCCTAATGTCTTTTTTTTTTTAACTTTTAACTTTTTTTAAAAAACAAGGTCATTCTCTACTTGCCGACTCATAATGTAATTTGGTATATTATATTGTGCCCTCTCATGCATATCTCCTTTCTAATGTGAAAATCTCCTTCCTCATCTTCTTCTCAACCCCACATGCGGCTCATCCTTTTGTATTATTTTCTGTACCCCCGATCTCTCACTTCTCTTTTGGCATGGTCTCCTTTTGGATTGTGACCATGTTCTCCCATCTTTGTCTTGTAAAGTACTCTCTGGTCCTGTCTTGTCTCTGTTGGCATCCCCTTTTTTCCCTATTTCTAGTTCGTTTTGTAGTTACAAATTTGTTAATTTAATTACTCATTATTCCTAGCTATCATTTGAAGGGTCCATAATTGTACAAGCATTGCTTTTTAGTGGACCCCTCTGTTTCAAATATGTATTCCTTAATTTTTGTAAATGATTATAATTGATTTGTAATGTTTTGTTGGAAACAGAAATAAAATTGAAAAAAAAATGCCCAGTGATATATACATTATATCATATCATATATATATCATTTTTTTCTGCTTTCTTTCTTCTTTGTCAATTCATGTGTTTTTATGTGGTCTTTTATTTCAAGAAAAGTGTTTAAATTTGTACAGTAAAGATCAATAGTAACACTATAATCATTTGTATATCACAGTAGATATATCATAAGACTGCTAGGCTAAACTCGAGGTAATAAAGTAATGGCTTCTTCATTCAAATGATATTCTTTATAGTTCATTACAGACTTCTTCAATTTTCCTGATAATAAATTTTAACTGACCTGAACCACGTGGTAAGTCTGCCCAGGTGTGTAGTACAAAACCTCCTCCGTATCTCTGCTCTAGCTGATCTTTCAGACTTTGAGTGCTTGGAAAGGTCACGACCTCTGCACAGCAGAATGCTGCCTTCAATAATGCTCCTAAACAATTCAAGAATAATTAACTCTATTATCCCCTGACTTCTTTTGATATAAAGTCACAAATGTAGTGGTAAAAGGTAAATTCACATTTCAAAGTAAGTAAATGTTAGGGATGTTTTACAGATGAGGAGAGTAGCACATGTAAATTCATGTCCTACCTAAGGACTTTTATGCCGGACTTGGATTAAAAACTAAAACTCTTGATGGAAAGTAAAAATGAATCAACTATTATACCATAACATCTCTACTAAAACTCCCTTATGAAGTACCTTACAAATGACAGGATCAGACCTATCTTCTTGTGCATTGTATAAATGTTTTCCTTTTGAATTGGTTTATCATCAGGTTAGTTAACTAGAGTCATTAAACATCTTCAACTGCCTGGTCCCTTTCATAGGATGTCATATTGGAGGTCCCTGATTGGTTTATCATCAGGTTAGTTAACTAGAGTCATTAAACATCTTCAACTGCCTGGTCCCTTTTATAGGATGTCATATTGGAGGTCCCTGATTGGTTTATCATCAGGTTAGTTAACTAGAGTCATTAAACATCTTTAACTGCCTGGTCCCTTTCATAGGATGTCATATTGGAGGTCACTGATTTGTCTACCTATTTACCGTGTTTTGCATTCTAAGCATCCCATGTTGAAGAAATATCACCAAAGATTTCTCTTTGCCTACATGGATGAAGAATACTTACCAGGTGCTTGTGGGTTGGTGAAGTTTGCTAGGTCCTTGAGTTCTTCACAGACTATCTCTGTACCTCCTGACTCTTTACCTAAGACCAGGACTAGCTTGGGTCTACATGGCAATCAAATAAAAAAGACATCAGTCACATGTAGTTAAAATCTGACAACCAGAGATACAATGACTCAAGTCTCAATATTGTTCGGTCGGGGCAATTAGATTACATAATCCCCTACAACAACTTAGAATCATATTAATACATTCAAAAATCAAGACGAAATCGGACGATTCGTTACCTTTGATTCGTGGTTTATTAGCTCGATCATCTAACAACACGTCATCTCTTGGAATTAACATATTCCAATCCAATAATTTTCATATTCATAACAATATGAATATTCATTCTAAACCCTGGAACATGTTGTCTGGAGCCAGAAGGGCATAATTCACATTATTTTAAATACACAGAGTTAATGCCCTCCTGGCTCCAAATAGATGATGTATACATGTAGTTAGTCACTAAACTCTGAATTATTTGTGGTGTTTCTGTTGTGAATTGAGTGCATCATTACCATGTCTATAGATTGCTTCTGTTCGTTAAAGCGGACATTGTCAATTATGAATTTCTTGCATTACATAAAAAGAATAGCCTTTACTATAGTTTTTTAGGAAAGAATGTTGGCATTGCACTGATGTTATTATGAGACACACATGTTCCTAAACACGGCCTTCAATGACAGGAGCTTGCTTTAATGCTTCTATGAGAGTGTGAGAATGAACCGAACAATGATTATAACGATACATCATGACGCAGGGAAAGTAAATTAGATACAAATAACAAAAAACAAACTCTTTGTAAGTGCTTCCATACATAAAATCAAGTTAGACTTACTCAGGAATCCTCTTGACCTTTGCCCCAATTTTCTTTTCTCCATCTAAGAGGATGGCTGCATCCACCACTGCTCCTCCGAACTCGTATGTGACCGGTGGTGTATCAGTCCAACCTCCCGATAGATCGATGCGTGAGGGGCACAGAGCCGTCACCCATTTATCCATGGCTGGTAGATCACATGGACTCGTCTTGATAAACTGAAACGTGACATGGTTGATATTGTTTTATTGATATCTGAATTGAAAGGTGAGGCTTGAAGACTTTCAAACTATTGTCAGAGACTAAATGGTGTGAGCTTGTAAACGTGCCTCAGTGTAAAATGCTTCTGGGTCCTGGGGGGTGTTTCACAAAGACTAAGATCGACTTTAAGTTGGACTACTCTATGGCAGGCCATTCATGCCACTGGTTGCTCTCACTATTGGTCTCTCAATTATGATCTTTAGATAATATTTTTTCCTTCAATAATGAACTATCAAAAAATGTAAATTCTGTAGATTTGTGACCATGATTTGTACCTCCCTTGAGAGACAAATGCCAGTAAATGGTGAGAGCAAACAGTGGCATTAACGGCCTGCCATATTTATGTCCAACTTAAAGTCAATCTTAGTCTTTGTGAAACACTCCCCTGTCTTATCAAGAGTTATGATTGATCCAAATTGATTCCAACTTGAGTTTGACAACAATCATAACTGATTGAAAGATTTGCACTAGATTCAGATAAATCAAAATATATGGCCCTGGTTTTTATAAAAAATCTATGCATTGTCTTCAATTGTGGTCATATTTTGATGACAGTTTTTCCTTCTTATGACATGCATTTATAATTGATATAAAATCAAAGCATACTAAAGAATAGCGTTAGCACATTAATGACATGTACCTTCAAAGTATTAAAGTATGATAAAATATTCTCTAAATATCCGTGATTCAATACAAGACTCGCCAGGCAATGAGTTTAGCAAAAACATTCTGGGTGTCTTGCCCCATCGGCAATATAAATTGTTTTGTAAAATATTACAATATAGTCTAATCTACATTTCGCATTGTCAAACACAAGCTCTTTTCCCTATACATTTAAGCTTGTTACACTAAGGTTAGCTTGCTAAAATAATCACAAAATATTAACATGTGCTTTAACTCTCAGGCTAACATAAGTTTTTTTTTAAGAGTATTTGTATTTTGAGAGTTTGTTACCTGTCTAGCCAGCATGATAGCGTGTCTGATGAGAATCTGTGTAGCACCCTCATAGTGGCGAGCAGCTCTCATGAGACGATCAGGTCGATCTAACCACTGAGAGCGATGGTTGGCAAGGGAACGGATGCCATCCTGCATCTTTCCTGCCTGGTAAGATAAATCAATGAATCAAGACAAAGAGAGTTTAGTGTATAAATTATGTAGGTGCAATCAACATGCTTTTCTTTTTTTTTAATCATTCTTTGTATCACAATTTTCAAAAACAAATTTTAGCCACAAAGGACAGTAAATAAAATGAAAATTATCATAAGATATATTATATTTTTATTATTTGATAATGAATCTGTACGGAAAAAGCATCCGTGTCTTGCTTTCGTAGAACTCTAATATCACAAATGTTAATAGAATAATTGTTTGAACTTTGAACCGAAGTTTCTTGCCTATTTGTAAATAGTACGTTATATAATTCTTTATCTTTTTATTTAGTGTAAAATACCAAAGCTTTGTATTTAATCACAGAGCATATTTAGCCTAGATGTAGAATAGTTTGTAGCTTAAGTGTGTATTCAATAGTTATTCATATTTATTCATTACATTCTCATTCATTGTTGTGATACTTTTGTGTGTTAGCGGTACCAGACACGATTAGCATATAATGCTATTTTCTGGTCCCATTTATCCTTTCAATGTTAAACATTCACATTTGATTGTTATATTGATGTACTTTTTGTTTGGATAATAAACTTCAAACTCAAACTCAAACTCAAACTCGAATAAACCAAGCATTTAAAACACAATGATTCCACCTAACATGTTTTGCAATCCATGTTTATTTATCATAAGTATCAAGTTGATATATGGCTTCCCCCATCACTGCTAACCACTTCCAATCTACTTGATATTGAAAACTCTAATGACTCATGCAGTGATCAAAGCAGTGGTCTTGGACATGAGTGATCATGAATTCAAATACACCATGTCCTCTTGTCTCCATGCATATGGCATTCAATATCAATACCCAGTCCCTTGGATAGACATGTGAGTGCTGTCTTACCACCAAGCAAAGGATATACTAGTAAATTGACTTGTACTATTGTCTGCTTAGAGCCAGATAATGTTAACTAATCTCATCTTACATAGAGTTAACTCCCCACTGCTCAAGACTTTATTTTACTAGGGTTTGGGTTGCAATCTGGTATTTGGCTAGGATTAGGATTAGGTTTAGGGTTATGGTTAAGGTCAGTGTTAGGTATAGTCTTGGGTCCAGTGTGGAAGTTATGAATTTGGTTTTTGTTGGAATTTGACTGCAGAGGAACTGTTGCAGGAGCATGTGCCATACAACCCCTTTCTAGCTCTCAGTAGATGATATCATAAGGTAGAGATAATATACACACCTCAAGTAATTGGAAGGCATCATTCCAAGTCTTGTTCCCTCCAGGTCCACTCCTCAGTCCTCCCTTACCTTCAGCCATCGTACCTAGAACATCAGCTATGCAGGCCAGGCAGCGTGCTGCAATACCTGCCGAGTTACACTTACAGGCAACTATAAAATGAGAGAGAAAGAGAGAGAGAGAAGATAAAATAAGAGTAATGAGATATGATAGACAGAGAAAGACAAGTAGTTAATTTAACAACGAAAACTTACAGTTCAGATTTAGCACTAATTGTGTAGCAACATGTCTTTATTACGGGATTTTCACAGAAATCAGTATCCAAAATAAAAAAGCATTGGATTGAATTTATTGATTACCTATCAATGGAACAAAAATCTGTCTTCCACTGGCACATATGTTGTAATATGTTATACTAAGGTGAGTAATAAAGTAATAGACATGCTCTTACTAGCCCTGGAGCTACATGTAGCCCTTGATATGCCTTTGTCATCTGCTGAGTCCTCCACTCTAGATTTAATTTCCTTGTCATGTATGTACATATATATACCCCGACAATGTGTGTCCGGTCAGGTAATGTATCCGGACAGTTGATATAAAACAGCAATTTGAAGAAATTACAAGCAATATTTCATAAATTTTCTAAGACTTAGGTTGGCCAATATTATAACATAAAAATCTTAACGATGGTGAGTGCTATTTGATTTATTTCTATTTTTTTAATCCGAAGAAAAAAGAGAAGGCTTTATGTTTGTAAAGTGTCTGGACACCCATCCCCCCACATCACACAATCTTATGTGTATTAAGAGTGCAGTTGAACCTACTAGCATCCAGTGTATCCAGCATCTGTTGTGCACATCCTTCAATGACAGCACACTTGAGGAATGGTAGAATGCCTTGATTCCTGCTGTTCATCAGAACATCCTCTACTTTCCTTAGTCCAACCTCCATGAACATCTTCCTGCACAAAAGGAGTACACCAACAAACAGTTGCCAAGGTAACTAGTCAACAAATGGAATCTACTTCCTGGCCAGTGAAGTAATCAAGATGTTTCTTGGTTTGGTTTTCAATGTTTCAGTCTTGGTCTTTACCTGATGCTATGTGCAAAACTGACATACAAACATAACTTGTCCTCCAGAACTGTGTTGTGTGACCAAATGTATCTACTGCATCAATGATGACAACATGCATTTTTTTTTAATTCAGTAGGATGATGTTAATGGAATGCAATTAATATCAATCAATAAAAATTCATTCAAGCTGTAAGTGAAAAATATGAATACCAGGTATATCAATCTCATCAAAAGATAATGCAAACATTAGATCAGGGAAAGTTCTTTAAGTGTATTGCACATAGAATGTATTCTCTTATGCTGGTATTGACAGATCACCTTTGATCACATATCTCTAAATGCTCTGAGCTTTGTATCAGCTCTCAACTCAAATCTTTTATTTGTACAATCAGATGACAAAAAGTCCTAACAGAAAACCACTTATCAAGTAAATATGATAACAATATTTGCACAATAGCTGTGTCAAGAATAAATGATGTAGCATTTGGGGGGGGGGGGAGGGAAATGTTATAAACCTTCTCCACTGGAATTCTGTTGATAGGTCAATATTGGACATGATTTCTTCAAGCGACAACCTCCATGACGACCGCCATCTTTGCAGCATGTCTTCATCCTTCTCTCCATTTAGCAGCCAGAGGGCCTCCTTCATGCCAATGGAGTTCTGGCAAGCCATCACTGGAAAGAGCTTGGCGTTGTACAACGTGCGTTCATAATCAGACTGGAGATACAAAGGAAGAGAGAGGAAGAGGTGATTACATCTTTAGATCAAGAGGTCCTCATTGTCTATTTTAGGCTGAGGGAAAAAAAGGCACTCTATTTCCAATCAAGCTCAATCTTCAAATGTCAACTTCCATCTAAATCTCATTATCTCAATCATAGTTATTCCCATATTCAATTCAATTGTATGATTCTTGCTTACTCTCGACTGGGCGAGGAAGATATCAATTCAAGTTAAAACCTCAAATGTCAATCTGCACCTCCATCTCAATAAAAATCCTTTTTTAATTCTTAATCTCTTTCTCAATCCCATTCTTAATATTGAAATAAATAATTCCCATAACATCCTCATTCTAAATCTAAATCTCATTCCGTTTCTTAATCTCAATCTAACTAACACTCCCATTTTCATAGCAATCTCCATGTCACTCTATATTTCACTTTCAATCTTAATATTAATCTTGATCTCATTAATCCCACTTGCAATATCTTTCTCAGTCTGAATGTAAATCTCAATCCCATCCTCACCCTCCCTCCCAGATTGAACCTCATAGCCAACCTCACTACCCAAGTAAACACCATTCTCAATTTCAATATCATATCCATTCACAATGGCAGTTCCATATGTTTTGTTATGAAGGTTATTATTGTCCTTACCAAGTGGGTAGCCCATAGATCCTCTCTGTCCACTCCTGTTCTAGTCAAGAACACAACCCAAGGGTTGTTACAGAATGTACTGGTTCCTTTCACATGCGGTGTCTACAAACATAACAAACATAAAGACGATCATTAATTCTATAATACACAAGAGAACCTCGCAAAAATATCAATGAAAAGAGAGCAGAAAACAAAAGTTTTTTTCATGGGTCATGGGCTATCATTCTCAAGAAGTGGGATAGATGAAAACAAAAGAGGCCAAAAAGGATAATATCCATCCAAACCTGGTGCTGCATTGGTAGGATTCACCTAAGAACACTCCTGTTAAGCCAGATATATATATATTGAATGGACATAATAATACCATGTTCACCTGTGAAAAGAGCATAGGATCTGGAAGTGGATGACATAAGAGGGAAAGGAAGACTAAAGATTTCATGGAAAGATATGGGGCCCGTTGCACAAAACTTACCATTGATGGTAACTTTGCCATCAATGGCAACTATCATGGTAACAGGGCTCAGCAGCCAATCCAAATCAAGGATTTTCATGGTAGTTAACCATTGATGGCAAAGTTACCATCAATGGTAAGTTTTGTGCAACGGTGAAGAAAGGTTGGTCTAAATGAAGAAGGTGCTCGAGGCAAGAAGAAGTGTAGGGAGGGAGTGTCATGATGCTTAAGTCAGTAACCCCTTGTACGAGGGAAAATGCTGACTTTAAATGGTGGTGGTGGTGGTGGTGGTAAGGTTAATTTCTAAAAATGGATACAAGTAATTCTGTTGATCTATGAATGTATCGTCACCAGCACTGATTCAATGTGCATTTCATCATACTTGCTTGCAAAAATGACAATTATCATTATATCACCCAAGGTGAACAAAAAAGTAACATGGATCATCACGACACTAAATGATTAATAGCTCATCAGAAAAGGAATTCATAATAGTCATCTTCTGATCCTAATTTACTTTGCCCGTAATCATGACTGATTAGGAACCTGTGTAAGGAAGTCACCTACCATGATAGAGTCAAACTTTCCCATGACTGTATAGACCTTGGTCTTGATACTAGGAGAGTGACCAAGACATAGGTTGAAGCCTTGCAGGAACACACTGTCTGGTAAACTCAAATTCTCAAGCTCCTAGTGCCCATATAACGAACAAGAAGAGAGATCAGTACAAAGGATGTTTTTATCAATCTTAGTATCAGTTATTTATATTTTTCAATGAAGGAAATACAGCAACCACTTTAGCAATGCATTCATGAAATGAGATATTATGTTTCTGAAATCAATGACTGAATAATTTAACTGTAATATTAACAATTTTTTAAAATAATAGTGGCCATTTTTTCATCAGTTGCAAAAACATAGGAAAAGTTTTTTATAGAAATTGACTAACAACAACCTTTGCCAGGCACTTTCTAATACTTGTATTCAAGTATTTTGAACTACTTCATATTTCATTTGAGGCAAAATAAAATTCAGCAATTTTTTTCATTTCTCATTCTATATCACAGATGTAACAACTAGATGTAATTGAGTGTTGTAGAAGTCATACTACCCCATGTTATATTTTTTTTTCTTAATTGCACTGCATCAAAGCAATCTTCTAAATACTAACTACATAATGAATTCACGTCACATACCTCAGAGGCTTCTCTGTCAATATTCATGAGGTAGGAATCTTTGGCTATGTTCATCTTGCACTGGAACGAAAAAGGATACAATAATGAATTACGACAGGAACCCCAGCATTTCATGAAGACACAAATTCCCTAATATTCTCCTGATGGACTTTCAAAATGCCAAAATCATGAAAGGAGGCATTTTATACACTACATGTAAAAGGCCATCATAGTCAATCTTTTTCCTCTTCTTCCAGTTTAGTATAGACCGCCATTGTTGTATTATTGTACCTTGTGCTTGTCAATCGTGAGTGTACAGTGCAAGTAAAGGGCTCTACAAGAACTCTATGTGCAGCTAAAGACAATCAATCAATGGATAAGCTTTGTTTTGGGTGCTAAGGAAATTCCATAATGAATTGAGTGATTTTTATTTCTAAAATTCCCTGCCTTTTCCCTGAATAGAAAAAGGCTAATTTATTTCCAGGTTTTCCCTGATTTTGAGGATAGCTGGAAACCCTGTAAGTAAATCAATGTGTTGAAGATTTTATATTGTCACTCTTCAAATTTCTTCAAATTTTCCTCTTCCTGAAATATTTTGATCTGTTACATAATACCTTGTTTTGTAAATTCAATGGCATACCGAGTTTGCAATATGGAATAGACAATATGCAATGATACATGAAGATTGCACAGTGTACTCTAAAAGCTGTGTTTAATACATATATATGCATACATGTAAATTTTTGCGATAAAAATATTTGTTTACAAACAACAGCTATTGAAAGGATTTATCATTACATAATATTACATAATAATTATATTTTCAGACCAATAATGAGGAAAGTGGTTGTTTTGAAATAGTGGGAACTCTAAATTGTTTGTATAGGATTATAGAATATCGCAATCAACACATTTTGATAATGAGTCCCCAATGACATGAGAAGATGATTTTCCTATTTCATCAACCCTGCTCTGACTTATTAACCCTTTCACATTGCACTTGTCTTATGAGTAAACAATGGAAGATCTCTAGAGGTTACAAAAAGAGAGTGGCAATGAGAAAGGTACAAAACCACTCAACTAGAGGTCAATCAAAGGTCATTTCACAATACTAGAGACTAAGAGTGTTTGTGATAGCTCAAATGATAGAAATGCACCTGTCAAATTTCCTTTCAATACAACTCTGGGGTAGAGGTTCATCAAGAGGAATGCAGGCATTGTATAACACTATGTCTTTAGATCATTTATGATTTTATGAGGTTAATTTCGTGACATGACCTCTGGAGTTCATTTGGTGATGGCAGTGTGAAAATGGCTTTACCTCGAGATGACTGTGTAAGATGACGCTTGACTTTCCTGTGACCTCAACCCCTGAACCCACAATAGAGTTAATGGCATGACAGTCTTCCATCAGCTGGCATCCCTCCTAAGAAAAGCATATACAAATCCAAGAGGTATGTACAACATTTATTAAAAATCACTGCTTTTAAGTTATAGATGATCTTGCATTTGCATGACAGGTATACATCCATATAACACCAAATTTAAATTCAACAAATACAAGAACACATTAATTTTTTGCTGAATAAGTGTGTTTTCGGAGCTCAC
This sequence comes from Mesocentrotus franciscanus, assembly GCA_037976565.1. Taxonomy (NCBI): domain Eukaryota; kingdom Metazoa; phylum Echinodermata; class Echinoidea; order Camarodonta; family Strongylocentrotidae; genus Mesocentrotus; species Mesocentrotus franciscanus. The sequence goes on from CP137676.1 coordinate 3,133,442, forward strand.
GGACAAATTCTTGTTAATGAAAGAAATGACAGATGCTGAACACAAAACAAACTCAAGATCCTCCATAATAACAAACTTAAGATCCTCCATAATAATATGTTAAAATAATCATGTTTAGTCGGTTTATAGCATTTCTAAAGTATGTCTATGATCAAATTACATCAGGAGCAAAAATAAGGTTCATTCCAATCAAGAATAAGGTTTACCAACAACTGATTGTATCTAAATGTAACCATGATACAACTTTGGTAGAATATCTTGGGGCGTAAACTTGCCTCTATAAAGCAGTGAGTTGTGTTGGACCAAGAAAAATGACTGTCTTCTTCTCTCATGGGACAGTTTACAAGATGGCGGAGATGCATGCCAGCGGTCACAGTCTGGTAGTCATGACGACTATCTTGTAACACCACTGTAAATGAAACAGCAAAGATGTGTTTCCCATTGTTTCATTGGCTAAATCATAGACTGTATATGACATTAAAACAAGTAAAATCAAAGGGAACAGAACAATGTAATCAATCAAAACAGGACTTTGGAAAAGTTTTGAAATAGCATTATTACGCACATTTAGGTAAAATTAGCATTCAGATTTATTGGCTCTAACACAAACTATATCTTTAAAATATAAATTCTTCTTCATCAAAGAGCATGCTAGTATATACTCCTAAGTCTGACATCCAATCAGGATCTTGCTTTCATCTATGTCCGCCATCAAAGGTCGATTCTCATTGGATATTAAGAGGTATGCATCTGAACATATAAAGAAAACTGTCTAGGTTGTATTATTGGGACTGTCACATTACCTCCTTTCAATCTCAGCCCTCTAAACTGGTTCCAGAGGGCAGCTCTGGCTGTCCTCCTGACCTGCAATTCTGCTTCGGACCACTGAGGGCGCAATGAGTTGTCATAGGCCTTACTTCTCTCCCCCGAGATAAAATCATCCTCATCCTTGCTGCTAGCCATCGGGAGAATGAAGTCAAAGAACAAAGACATCTAGGGCAGAAATGAAGTCCAAAGTAAAACTAGTCAAGAGTTGTCACCATCACCATTGCCATGATAATGATAATTAGCGCTCGTATACATATTAAACATTTTCATAGTGCTCTACAGAGTTTCAAACAAATTTGCATACAAGTATTTAATAATGATCATCATTGTTAGGAGAGCTTGATAACCTTCTTAAACATATCCATTGAAGAAGGTGGATATAGGTAGTGGCAGATCATTCTGCAGTTGTGGTGCAGAAGCCTGTGCAGAAGCCTGAACAGCATTATCATCAGCTTTACTGTTTGTTCTGTGCACACAGAGTATGATGATCTGAACTGTAATGAAGGTTTGATGATCACATCAAACATTATATTTTGCATCAAAATAAGATCCATGAATGCTCTTGTTCCTTCCCTCACCATTGGAATAAATGTAAGGGTAACCCTTTTCATTTTCAAAATCATTTCCTTTTTATAATCATCTTAATAGCAACATAAACAATTACCAACGTGACTACAATTACACCGTCCTCATCATCATCATCACTACAATCAACAGTAACATCATCAGCATGTCCAGGTTATGTGTTGCCACTTACTGACACCATGTCATGTACCCTCAATATCATCAAAAATTGTTAATGGTACTTTATCTATGTTTCCATACACTTGGCCTGTAAAAATGATACTTGGATGTTTCTGAATAAGTTGAAATACATGTAAGTGTTTTAATAGGCCATTATTCAAATTTAATGCATAAATATTTTTTAAGTGCCTTGTTACAAATTATTTCGTCACCTGTTACGAATAATTGTATTTCAATAGTCAGAATGCGAATTGCATACATTTTGTGTTGTAAGGTAGGGCAAGCCATAATGCTTGTCCTACCTAGCAACAATTAATGTATGCAATTCAACTAGGCGTTGTGGCGTGCGCCTGTAATCCAGCTAACAGTGGAAGTTACAAACTGATTCAGCCGAGGACGCAGGTTCGAAACTGAATCGCGTCTTTCGGATGGTGACGTTAAATCATATCTGATTGATACACGTCTGTAAAAACCCAATACACACACATGTTAATGAAATAATTTGTAACATGGCACTTAACAAAGATTTACGCATTAAATTTGATTACATGACGAAAATGGTCTATTGCCCTAACAAAGCTTTACAGATCAAAACAGTTTAAATGTTGATTATCAAAGCTTAAAGCAAAATGTAAAGTTACAGAGAAATATTTGTAGACATTCCATATTCTGAACTACTATTTCTTTCACTATATGTTCTTATTCTTGGTTATGTTGCATAAGAATCTTACCTGTATTGGTTTGACTCCACTATCCAAGCCCATGTATGTGCAAGCATCAAGAGGAGGGCAAACATGGCATGACAGAAGCTTCTCTGCGATTCTGAGCAGAATAAACCACAAACAATCACAGTTCAATCACCGACAATACCATCTCAATACAAAATATACCAGTTACATTTATATGCCACGTCCTCCAAAAAAAGAAATTTAAGAATAAGGGCCTTGGGAATCGGCCACTAAGACAGGTATGACTGTATTATGAACTTATATTTGTTTGATTCATTTATCTATGCATAAAATCAACAAGACATAATTTATATTGACACAAGTTCAAGTTCAAGATCAACTTCAAACAAATATACATTATTGTTTAAATTCACAACAAAATGACATCTGCAAAAAGACAAGAAAGCAAGTCAATAAGAATAATAGAAATTAGGATGATATTTTTTTGTTTACTTTGCACCAGAATGAAAATTGTTTAGAAATACATCTGAAGTCATGAAAGAGGTTTGAAAAAAAGAAGGGAAAATCCCAAAACTTTGATTTCTGATAGAGGGGCTAACAGTAAAACTATAAATAGATAGGCCTGTGAATCTTTTCGAAAATCCTTTTTAAGAGCCTGGTATCTGCCATGGAAATGGAAAGGGTTTGGGAATCATTCATTGTTACCTTGAGGGAAAGAAGACAACACCACAGACTAGAGAAACCTTGCCATCTGGTAGGGTACATTGCTTCATGTGAGTTGGCACAGGCTTGAAGAAAATATCCTCCACGAAACCCTGCAATATATCAAGATTTTATAAGAACTATGAGTGAGAGGTGTGAAATATCACCTCATCCTATAAACACAGATGGTAAAATAAATATAATTATCAGTTAAATCTGTCATTCATCTCTCGTAGAGGTTTCGTGGTCTAGTGGATACGTCACCGGACTGTAGATCGGATGGTTCGCGGTTCGAGTCCCGCCGTGGCACTAATGTCTTTTGGCAAGATATTAATCTACATTGCCCACACTCCACACATGTTAAGTAAAAGGGACCCAGTAGGAAGAAATTCCTTGAATGCTTGAGCGCCTTTCATGGTAGCTCGGCTATAGCCAGGGTAATGATATGATTGCAGGGCCCTCAGAGAAAACAGTATTAATACTGATGAGGCTACCCTGGATAAACAAGAAATTATTATTATTGTTATTATCTCATTCATTTCAAAATTACTAATATTATACATTGTGATATTTAGGTAGAATTCTGATACCACAGTGTATGTACTACAACTATACAGATACTGATAACCACAGCCTTCAGGAAACAAGAAAAATGACACATCTGTCTGGGGCATGGCAAATATTTACAAAGGCCATATAAATAATTTAAAAAATTGCACTAAAATTTGCTGAGAAGAGTTTTCCCCTTCACCTTAAAAAGAAATATCTGGATTTTCAAACATAATTTTGAGCGAGAGGGTGACATACCCTCCCAATCTCTTCCAGCAATGCCCCTAACCAGGTGTACAATATAACTACCCAAACCAACCTCTCTATTTAACTTGATAACACCATGGTTCTTGGCATAGCTATCGCTGGCAGGCACTGCAAAGATATATGCACTGTCCTCACTTGCTGACCAGTCTATCTTCTGACCATTGGTTGGTGTGGTCAGTAGCATGTCTGTACTGGACACCCATACTCCAGCTGGACTGTCCAAACTCAGCTGAAAATGGAATAGATGACAGAAAATGAAAATTCACCACTTCTTCTATACTTGAACTATAAATATATCTACCATCAAGGATGTGATAAACTAAAGAATTAGTAAAAGAGGCTTAATTTGTTTTTAGAATGCCACATCCTCTATTCCTCTTCTGTTGTAAACACAGAAAGCATGTCAAATCAAGGCATATCCTACTAAGTACGGTACCCATTTGACACCTGGGTAGAGAGAGTCAACTGTAATGAAATGCCTTGTCTACAGAGATACGCACCAATCAAGCAAATATTTTAACCCCTTATCTCCATATTTAACATCAAGTAAATGAACACCAAGGTACTTCAATATTATGAAAGAATGATATCTTGACAACAAATAAGTAAAATAATTATAAAAAACAGAATTGTCTTAAAAAAGTAATTTTTTACTATTAACAACAAAAATTATGAACAAATGTATCTAAAAATAGAAATGTTTGTGAAAGGTCACTGCTCACCTTGGCTGAGATAGTATGAATGATGGAATCAATGTTGGTGACAAGTCCATCATAACCCATGGTCTCACTACTGGCATGCTTGCAGGGAAGGGTTATGAACCCACGGCCACAGGGGTCAAAGGGGAAGGCTTGACCCTGCATCACAGTAAGATAGGAAACATAAAACCTTGATAGAATACGCAGATACAAAATGACAGTTTACTTATTGTACATGTTGAATTTTGCGATTGTTATTTGTATGTACGAGCTAAAATAAGGGAATGGGTATGTGCATACCATGTACATACCTTGTACATAATTCTATGACATCTACACCAGAGACTATCATCCTCTGAAAACAATCTCCTCTAGGACAATTACCGCCTAACAACAATCTCTACCTCCCCCTCCCCACCTCCCTGGTCAACTACCCCCTAGAACAACAGCATCCTGGCAACTACCCTTGTGGAAAACCACCCCCTGGAACAATGGCATCCTGGCAACTACCCTTGTGGAAAACCACCCCCTGGATAAGCAAAAGGGTGCTATACCAAATATTCGTCTTTAAGGGGTTAGTTAAGTTTATATCAAGGGGAAGATGTCCAAAGGGTTAAAAAAAAAAGGGGGGAGGATCATTGTTCTATTTCTAGGGGGTAAGCATCCAGGTGATAGCCCAGGTAGTTGTCTTCCTCATACAACAAAAAATATATGAATAACTTGCAGATCAGTGTTGGTCAAGTACATGGATTTAGAATTTCTTTGAGGGGTGATGGGGAAACGGTGCCATATATAGCATAATCACATAAAACCACAACTTTGAACTCTTACTGTACAACTGGAAATGTTCATTTTAAACTCCATTTTAAAATTCAATTTTAAACTCAGAAACGCTTAAAATCCAAGGCTAGCTTTCCAGCCAGTATTAAGTGTTTGTTTGTTTTTTCTTGAGGAAGAAACAATACAAATTGTTAAAAATTGCATAATCTCTCCAGAATATACCAGTATATACCGGTATTCCAGGAATAATAAATGAACATAAAAACTCATCCTCCAATGTGAATAATAAAAATTCTTTTAGTGAAAAGAGCACTGTGCAATATTTAACTCTTGAATTTATCAAAGACATTCCTAGAGAAAATATCCTTAAATTACAAAAATAATAATAATCTAACTTAAATAGTAGCTTATCATGAAAAAAATGTGTGTTTATCATGTAAGATCTAGACAGCTGCCTGCAAGTTTACTGGTATGTTTTTGTTTCAAAAACTACTATTCAATTTATATGTACCAGCAATTTCCTTCAGTAAATGCAGGTAAAGAGCTTACCATAAGTCATACTGGTATTACCCCTAGACTAATCAGTATCCTGTATCCAAACATTTAAACACACAGGTATTAAATAAATAATTATGGGGTTAATCTTTCCTTTCTTACATACAAAATTTTAACACAATCAGTGGTCTGTGGCCAAATGAGTCTCTAAAATGTAGAAACATACACTTATTTTCACACAAATATTTGAGGAAATGATGTACAAGCACCCCTATTGTTTAGTAAAATTAAGTTTAACTTAATTTTTTTAGTTTTAAATTGCAGAAAGTCTGCCATCAATTCTTGATGATGAAATTTATATCTTTGCAAGAGATTTATTATTCATATAATTCTTAACTGAAGTCTTCATTAATTTTCAAACTGAAACATAACTTGGTCTCCTTCAAAACTGCATACCAGACTGTCTACCATTCTTTTCTTTCCAATATATATCATAAATCCTGGCACAGGAATCCACTCTCCATAGCACTCTCCATTTTCCAATGTGCATTTTATTAGCTTATAGAGAGGTACTTCTTTTTGTCCTAGTGTTTCTCAAACTCTTTCAGCAAATAACTAATCGGCTTTCCCCATCTCCAAGCACACTGTAAGCATTTATATATAAGCCTCTTAAAATCAGAAACCTTGTAAACCTGAAAATTCAGATTAAAGGTATGATTTAATATCTAAACAGAAATGAAAGTGCTTAAACTGCGTGTGAAATCAATCTTCAAATACTTGACAAATATGTAATAGATAAAGCTTCACGCAAAATTTCAAGTTACATTTAGTCTATTAGAAGAGATTTTCTTTACTTCTTTTCATTTTGTTCTCAATGTAATACAACAAATATACAAGTTAATTTCTACAAAATTTTCTTATTCAGGGTAAGAAAATTTCTCAGGAAATGCTGTAAAACACTGGGAATTAAGTCAACTAACTTGAAAATCCTGGGAATTACACACAAAAATACACCTTTAGAAAGTATAATTTGAAAAAATGATCAGTTTTGCCCTTCATCTTACTAAAATTCAAATCTTTTAACTGTAGTTCAAGAGCTGCATAGCTAACATGCAAACAAACAACATTGCAATTCAAATATGGACACACGAGTTTCGACAAGTGCCTGCAAAGTCCACAGAATAAAGTTGTTAGATTCATTTTTGGAATATCAAGAAGTCTTTTGGTCCTCATAAACTCACACAGTATTTACCTACCTTAGATGTAAGACATGTTTTTTCTTCTTCAAATTTCAGTTCAAATTGTGTTGGCTTGCAAATGTCTGAAACTCCCTTTAACGGTTTGAAATCATACGATGTCACTTGAATGTGCCTATCGCGTAAGCCTGTCCATGAGATGTATAAGACCATTTCAATGGTGTTCTCACTTCATGATATCTATGCACCCTATTCATGTGAATACCATATGGCATGGTACAATTTCTCAGTTTCTAGGTGTATGTTCGCATATAGTATGACATGCAATAATCCAATACTACACGATTTTACAGATAATTCTTTACTCTACATGTTCTACAGACCATATTGCCCATTAAAGGTAATATTATCTTAAGCTCAACTTTCATCAGGTTATTTCATATTTCTTAGTATACATTCACATGGTTCTTTATGTTCATCCAACGCCCCCAATGGCACAATGATAAGGAAAACTGTGTATTGAATCAGACTGGAAATGGATATGCTCCTCCCCCCTCCCATTTAACACCTTAACAATATATGAAGTAGCAACAATGTCAATGGGCAACTCTTTCTCAGAACGACAAATTCATTCAAATCAGTCCTGACTCTAACTTCATATCGGGTGAATAGAGTACTAACGAGACATCCTCAGGCACTACTTAGCTAACAGATTTCACTGCTAATGATTTGCATGGATTGAAAAATAAAGAATTTATTTCCTTACCACATGAAGTATTAGGATTTTAGACTCTGCTAAAACATCACTGTTCACAACCTAGGGAAAAAAACATCATTAAAAATGTATCATATCACATATCATACAACAGTTTTTCATCATTTGTTACAATAATACTATGAAATGCAAACATTCATTGTAGAATGAAAGAAAACTATAACTTTGTACAAAAATATGAAAACAAAACTTGGGAAGAATTCGACTCTAAGTTACATGTTACATCTTAGCCAGGATAAACTGCATATATTTCTGTCCTTGTTCTTCCAACTACATCCATACACCACCTCCCCCCCCCCCCTGAAAAAGAAATAAATACATGCATAAATAGAATTAAAAAGGAAAAGACAAGCTACACAAGGACAATAAAGTCAAATGGTAAATCACTGCATCTTTTTTTTATTTTGGAAAGCGTAAATTAATGGCAGATGCATGATAGATACAGATTCAGCACATTACACTTAAATGCTATAATAATTTTTTTTTTGAAAGACATGCTAAACCACGTCATACCTGAACGAGGCTTAAATACCGGTATGCAGAATTATTAATGAAGATAAAAAGAAAAGATCTTCTTACTGTGTAACCCTGCTGTTGACTCAAGTGTTCAGCCACCACCAGAAGAGCATTGAGTGTAGCGCCCCCACTACCGACCTTTGACAGGGGATCCTCTACAGTTAGAAGAAGGGTCTTTGGGTCAATGTGACCTTTCCTCTGTCTATTGTCCAGCTCTAACAAAAAACATTGGAAAAGGTTTTTTAACAGGGAAGAACAATTGTTTTTCCCCCGACCCTTTCAATGTTCCTGTGACGCAGAGTCTTCTGATATCTGAAGTATGAGCACACACACACACACACACACACACATACACACATCTTTTGTGTTTTTCTTTCCTTTCCTTTTTCCCCTTTCTTTTCATTCTTTCCAGTGAAAGCACTAAATATGTTTTAAGACAAAAGATATGATTTCGAGCAGATCTCATATTATTCCAAAGTTGGAAAATTTTAAGATGTCATCATCTTCTCCATGAAGTTGAATGAGAAAAAACAATAATAAACCTAAACATATCAAATTATCATATAATGAGACTGCCCTATGCAAAACTGCAGTAAATGTAAATCTCACATTAATAATCATATGAAAAAATGAACACATACACAACACAGAATTGTGAGCAATTTTTTGCATCAACTTCTCAAAGATTTAAATTTCCTTGGAACTTACCCTCTTGAAAGGCCCTTGCACTTTCTTTCTTTTGACACGTGACCACTATCGCTGTCCATTTTGTCTCAGCCATTCAAAATTCTCAGCAGGAACTATGAAAATCACAGGATCTGCAAAACATATTAAATTAATTCCACTATCAGCAAAGACAAGACTACTTTTCAAACCAGAGTAGAATACTACTTACATAACAATTTGATAAAATCAGACAATTTGAGACTGCATACTCATTCAAGCTAGAATTCTGCCCGTTTTAACAACTGACTAATGGCAATTATCTTGCATTATCTTTCTTCTCCTTTCACATACAACACAAGTGTATTTTCTGGATCACCATGATGTTAATATGCAGACTGTGCTACTATCAGGAAAAACGAATGGATAAATGTTTGTAAAAGGACTTGTTTAGACAGTCCAAGACTGGACCTCAGATGGCCATTATGGGTTGATTCTCTAATTATCAAATCAACTTCAAGAAAAACATGTTTTGGTCCGCATTTATATTCATCCAGTATGAAGGTAACATAGATGTAATTACATAGTTGGTCACATCACTTTACATACATCTGATACCTTGCTGCTGCTTGGCCAGTATCTGACGTAAAGTGAAGTGACCAAATCTGAAACTACATCTACATGTATGTTACTTTCATGGGTTTCTAAAGATTAAACATAGGCTTTGCACATTTTGTTTGGTAGTGAGTGACACATGGAGGTGACATGGCTGAGTGGATAAGTCATTAAATGATTGCTGGCCATCTGGGAGAACAAAATCAGTCAAATTTACTGTTTTAGAATACATCTTTTATATGCTACGGCTGCTAAAAATTAGAATTAACAGATTAAAATTGTCCAGAAAAATGATAGGCTTTCGTAAATGATGCTCGAACGATCTTGGTATCAACGTATGGGGAATGAGGTAAATAACGCGATGATGTCATTTCTGAACTGCATTGTGGGACAGGCTTTCAGTGAATTGGGTAGAAAGAACTTGATAATGAACCGATATCATAACGATAATTACGATATCATACCGATAACAAATCTTCATCAGCTGCTACTATACCATTGGACAGCTGTGCGCATGATACCATGGCTAAGCAAACCGTTGTGCACCACTGGAAGAAGTCTCATCAACCAAGTACCTTGGCATCACTCCAGCAAAGCATAGAGAGTCAATGCTAATGCGTATTGACCTCTAGCGCTGCACTACGTGTTAATAGGCAGCATTTGCACACATGAATAGCCAAATGCACACAATCATGCCGATGTGGCTGATCGGCAAGTTTGACAGTAGACAATTTGAATTTTTAAATTATTCTTTCTAACATCGGTAAGTTGACAAAATTGTATATTATGAGTTATCCATTTTTTTTATCTCAGAACCAAGGAAACGGTACGTTCATGCATTCGAACTGGTAATCTATGACATGACCCGCCCGATATATTTCCGGGTCAACCGACCAAAACAAGCCCAATGGCCAAGTAGAGCACGTGTTTGATATTGGGCTTATGAATATTCAAACATCACCGGCTGAAGCCGGGCTGAAGCCGGGCTGACTCATACGTAGCTATTGGACGTTCGAAAAGAAAAAATGAATATTCATCAACTCAAACCAAGATGGCTGACAACAAATCTTGTTGACTACACGACTTTCTCGGATTAATCATTAATATAGGATCTAAATGAGCAAGCTATCGTAAGTCAAAGTATATATTTCCGGGTTATTTCTTATGGCTATTTAGATTCAGTGTAATATTGCAGCCAAAGTGAATGTGTGAAGACGTAAAGAGTGAAAAATCTTGATGCATATCGCATTCATCTCGGTCCTGCTAAACCGAACGATTCATTCCGCACACTACCGCATAGCCGTACTTCAGTCTATGTATAGAGGCGGTCAGAGGAGCCAGATGCAATCTCAGCATAACAACCGTCGATATCAGAGACTGAAGCTTTCGGTCTACATGCACCTGGCTCTCATAAGCACACATACACTCGTCAGTCTGCAAGTTGGCAAGAATCTTCAACTGTGAAGGAGGCAGACTCAACCCAATTAAAGAAGAAAAAGAAGAAACATGTCAATACACATTGTAAGAAACAAAGCAAATCCCTTCCCTACCACACACTGTACCCTTAGTATGTACAGGTATAGACGAAAACATGCATGTGAACTTCAAAGTTCAATGAACAATGAATTATTTGAATGCGATGCCTGTATAATTAAACATGAATGATGAATCTCAAATCACATAGTCTACCTGTTTTATCTCAGAAACCACTGAAGTTGACTGAACCATTCGTGATTGGCCTTAAACAAGATGTTAGGGCTTAACTTTGAATATAAATAGCACGGCCTCTCTGAAATGCGATGGAAATGAGTGAAAAGCTTTTCCGGACAGGGGCAACAGATCAGTCAGTAGCTAGAGCCAGCTCGAGCTGTAGCTGAGATTTAGGGCTCACACACACGTGCAAGTACGTACAGGTACAATACGTATTAAGTCACAGAACTACAGTACGGATTGCATTGGCGCTGGCTGCGATAGCTAGACCTTCCCAGCGCAGCTGAAGCGCAGCTGAAGCGCAGCACGGGTTGGTCTTTAGTAAGGGCCACGCCCACCACCCCCAAATATTATTGATTGGGGGTACTCTAGCTCATTGATTCCTCATTGATAGGCCAACCAGCCTGGCAACCAGTATGTGTTTGAAAGTCTTAACTATCTTCATTTCTTAAAACATTTCTAATAATACTATGTAGGCATATCGTATTACAAAGTTTTAGTATGGGGTCATGAATTGGTTCAAATGAACATATTGGAAGCATATGCGATTTTATAATATTTAATGATAGTTGTCGCGGTTGAAATCGAGTCTAAAGTAATGAAATTGAAAATAATAAAGTCTTTATGTTGTATAGCGCCCTCTCAAGACTGATATTATTTTAGCTTTAAAACAATGTTTCTTGACTACAATCGACCGATTTGCTATTCCCGTCTGGAAATTATATATCAGAACTGCATATTCTGAGATTTTCATGGTCATATAGCTACCATGGAATGGCCTTAGGCGCTATTTGAAATATTTGAAATTTACCGGGAGCACTGGTAAATTTTGATTATTCAATTTGCTCGAAAGCAGAAATGTTTTAGGGGCTAATTTTTTAGTACTTATAATACATCCACAGGGGCATCCAAATATATCAAAAATTTAAAGAATTACTATCCATCCAATTTCAGAATTCCCCAAAACTTTGCATTACCTTTAATCTATATGATGTCCAGAAGTGCAATTACTCTCTACCATCCAATAACTTATTAAAAATATATAGTAGGCATATCTCTTTTCTCGGAATTAATTACCACTGTATCATATCATATTTCTTTTAAAACTCTATAAGTATTATACATGATTGCTTATAAGTTCAAGTTCAAGTTCAAGTTAATTTTTTTCTCCTACAGAGATCAACAGATAAAAAAAAATACATATATAAACAGACAAAATGTATAAGATGAATTATAAAAAGTGAGGAAGGCAGTGGCCCAAAAGGTAATAAACCTTGTAAGAGGCCAACCCGTTAAGAAAACAAAATATAATATGTAATATATAATATGCATTTCGAACTGAATATTTCAGAACTTTCTTCTTCTTGATCTTTTTCACTCTTCTTCTTCTTTTTCTTCTTCTTTTTCTTCTTCTTCTTCTTCTTCTTCTTCTTCTTCTTCTTCTTCTTCTTCTTCTTCTTCGGTGTAGTCTGCTTCCTCCTATCATCTCCCTGCTTCAACCTTGAAGATACTCACAGAACATTGTCATTGTAAGGAAGTTTCATGGTTTTATTCTGATTTGCCATAATCCAGTCCCATTATTCTAGAATCTGGGATTTAGTCGGGTCGTAATGTGCATGCGACCATGGTTCTACTCTCCAGTCCAACCATGCAAGTGCCCCCCTCCCCACTCCTCGAGCTTTAGCCGCCCATGATTGGTGGCAAGGATTGAATATGCCCCATTTCTTACAAACAATAATATTATCTCAAACTATGTTGTTACATATCTTCGATGTGTGTACAAAGATACGTAGCCGGAAACATTCTTTATTAATTCATTTTCCAACACTTCAAAATTCAAAACATCAACAACTAAACTACATTAATCTCCCCGTACATCATTACAAAGCCATGATTATTATAGAGAGAGAGAGAGGGAGGGGGGATTGGTAATAGTGGTGTATAGAGACTTACATGGATGAGCGATCCTGAAGGATCAGATGTAGAAAGAACGAGAGAGAGAGAGAGAGAGAGAGAGAGAGAGAGAGGGGGAGAGAGAGGGGGAGAGGGGGAGAAAGAGAAAAACGATGAAAGGTGGGATAGGGGAGAGAGAGGTATAAGAGAAAAACGAAGAGAGACCTATATTCCATTCAACCATTATTTTCTATATGGCTTACCTATTATTTTGATATTATTGATATTACATTTTTGGAAATGTAATCAACTAAGTGCCAGATGAGAGAGGTTATACAACTACAAACATAATAATTATGGTATAGGTAGTTAGTAAAGACATCGTATCGGGCGTCGTATCATATTGTAGCTTGAACCAGAATGAATGTTAGCAAGAAGACGGTTTCTAACATTCTCTCATCAGAAACCTTGCACTTATTCCATATAGTATTACGTCGTGTCGTTGTCTCATCATCATTCTCTCATCTTGTTACTCAAAATACCTATTCGAATTTGAAATGGTGTAGCATAAACAATATTCAGAAAATTAATAATTCTCTGTTCCTCAAGACCAACTGTATATAAAGAGTCTGCCAGTATTGAAAAAAAGAAGAAAAACATCTTCTAAACATTTGAAATGCCGAAGGGCAAAAAAGTATTCGCATATTAGTAGAGATTCTTTTATATTGCCACCGAAAATATAACAACCGGCGTCCATTATTGTGATCTACTATTGCAAAACTTGAAATATTTATATTATATTGACTGGGCTTGAGGGGTATATCATAAATATTGACCAAGCTAAGATCATATTGCCCCGAGTCGAAAGACGAGGGCAATATGGTCTTAGCGCGGTCAATATTTATGATGTACCTCGAAAGAAGCCAAGTCAATATAATCATGTATACCGCTGCTCGTTTTTCTGTTCTCCTCCATGATGATCCTTGTCTCATGTATGAATAAGCTTATCTTATTATCATGACAATAGCTCAGCTCATCATACTGCATTCGAAAAAGATTAATAATGATAATAATAATAATAATAGCTAGTTCTTATATAGCGCTTTTCAGGACCGAAGGCCCTCTCAGAGCGCTTTACAGATATATATATATATATATACAAATTATTAACCCCGGTCATCGGATTCAGGCTTACCCGCACACAATGTATGCACATTCTCCACTCCCTGGGGAGCATTCCAGCCAGGCGTCATTTTTACAAGCGCACACTTGCTAATCTAAGCACATTGGCTTTCGCATCCTACCGATGAATAATTGTCTATAGTTGAAATGAGGGCAGTTTATTTGACTCGGTTCAACTCTGCCATGTTACTATTTATGAAGGTTAAGATGTACCATTAGTATCGCACAAAAAGCATGTGCATACGAAGAAGTAATATTTTGTTGGCACATAAACAAACAGGTCGATATGCTTATATATATATGGAAATGCAAATGCCATTCCGGAACAGTGTACTACATTGACGGGCGGAAGCCTCCGTGTATTCATTTAAATAAAAAAAAATGGGTATTGTGTTGTGTTGATAAGAATACTGTTGCATCGAAAATTCATGAGACACAATGTGACACAAGTCATGTACAATTTTTGTCGTTAGATTGCCAAAAGTAATAGATGTGCGCAATGGCACATCATCAAAACAGAAACATCAATTCACATGATAATATACATCAATTGACCAATGTATAGTCAGCCGAAACAATAGTACATGACGGGTATGTTTTTATTTTATTTTAGGTCGTGTATATCGTAAGATGCTCTTTTGACGTAACACATTTTTGAATAAACTATATTTATAAAAGAAGACATTCCGACAGTGAAAGGAATCAGTTTATAGATTATTGGTCGCAAATGCGTTAGGTAAAATGCCTTGAAAGTAATTTGAACAAAAATAGAAAATCTTAGATATTCTAGATCACAATACTGAGTAAATGAACCTAAAAGAAGATATTAACTTGGAATGTATCTCTTGTCAAAATCCATTTAATATTCATTGTATGTCTTATTCATTTTCTTTCTTTCTTTCGTAATGATATTAGTTTCAATTTTAAACAGTATGGTTTTGTTATATGCTTTAATTTTGTTTTGTTGTTGTTGTTTATTTGTTTGTCCTTTTTGGAGGGTCTCTTTTTTGTGCTTTTTAAAATAAATGTTTCAAGGAAAGTCTTTAAAAACACCTTTATTGGTGATAGGTTAATCTTAGTTTTTTATTTGGTATATGTATATTTTGTATAGACCTAATAATTTCAATCTTTAATATTATTGTATATATACTATCTGGGGCTTTGTGGAAAGCAGTTATGTATCTTGCAATGCTACAAATGAATGAATAAATGAATGAAATAAAGGATCAAAGAATACTCTTTTTTAGATACCAAAGCTCAAAACATTCTCAGAGTTTCAAACGATGCCAATGTTTGTAGATAGACACCCTTCTTTATTAAAAATGGTCATAATGCCCCTGTTTTGGTATAAGAGTACAAACTGTCCTTAATGTAAATTAAAGTAACTTCAAGATCGTAATCGAAAGTCTCTTTTTAAACATCTGCTTTTCATACCTTACTAATTAGACTGAGAAGCAACCCACATTACGTATAACTAAATGGAATACAAATGACAAGGTGTAGTTCAGTTTATATTTGGCGTTAATTTGATACACAATGGGAATGAATGAGTGGCTTAAATCAAATGGAAAAATATGAGTCAAGAAAGTGAATTTTAATAATTGGCCTACCGTGCTTTATTATAGTCAGTGGCGGATACGGGCATGGTGTACTGAGAGGTGGGTTAAAGAGGACTTTCGTCTCCCTCTCTCTCTCTCTCTCTCTCTCCTCTCTCTCTCAATCTCTCTCAATCTCTCTCTCTCTCTCTCTCTCTCGTGATTCCACTCCCTCCCCCTCTCTCTCTCTCATGCTCTCCATCCCTCCCATCCCCCTCCCATCTCTCTCTCCCCCTCTACCTCCCTCCTCTCCCTTTCTCTCTCTCTTTCGCTAGTCCTGCCATGCAGAATCGGAAAGAACAAATAATGATACTAATATTAATGATAACAATGGTGGTGGTAAAATCTGACAAACGAAACCCCCTGATCCACCTCCGAAGTGCATGGGTAACTATCGTCTTTGTGGTCGATTATATTCTGCGGAAGGTCATGGATTAGTAAGGAAAAGAGGACGGTGAAATTAGACGATTAACGATTTAGAAGAAGACTAATTTTGTTAAAATCATTACAAAACTTGGTGACCCTATAGATTTCTGGATGAGGACCGGTTCCTGTTTTATCTATCTATCTATCTATCTATATATCAACTGAACATTAAGTTATGGGCAAATTGATGATAATGATAATAATAATAATAATTTAATAATGACAATAATGACAATAATGATAATAGCTACATTTATATATCGCACATGTATCCATTCCATGGAATGCCCAAGGCGCCTGCAAAGTCATATCATTACCCTGGCTTTAACCCAGCTGAAATATGGGTGGAAAGGAACACGAGGCCTAGTAAATAGGAACAACATATGAATATTGCATGTCCTAATCATAATCATAGATCTATATTATCGCATCTTACAATTTATTTGACAAATTGCAAGTGTCCAAGCCATCTATACACAATCAAGGATACGGGAGGGGCGCCCCCTGTTCAGTAACGTTCTTCTTTTTTCTTTCTTTTTTTCAAAGATCGATCTTTCGCAATTGTCTACAATTATCGCTGTGATGGGAGAGTCGTTCTCTCTTATACTCATAGTATGCTGAACATTGGTGTAGCTAAAGGGGACACTAGTAGCCGCCCTCATCGAATAACGAAATAAAAGGAGAGAAAGATAGGGAGGAGAAACGTGAAATGAATATGACATGACCCCCAATCGATGGCATTGTTCATCCGGATATCAAGTAAGACCAGTGCTCCCAATGATACATGTGCCCCTTCATCAGGCACGCCGGAAGCAGTTTGGGATGGGGTGGGGGAACATTCCAGGGGGCTCAACTTTCATGGGCAGTGGCGTAATGAGCAAAAACGTTTGGAGGGCAGAAGAAAAATCTGCATCACCACCACTCTTACAATCATGTTACATGCAAACCCCGCGGAACGTTTTTCAACGTGAGTATTAACAATCAGGTAAAGCGTGGCGAGCGAAGCGAGTGGAGCGTAAATTGGCGTGGGGTCCAGGGGCTTTGCCCCGGCGGGGGTCAAGGGGCGGAGCCCCCGAAAGCTCAGGGGTTTTAGGCATTAAATACGGTCAGATAAGCATGTTTAAATACCTTATTTGTGACACTGGCAGGTCACTAATCGGCGGGGGCCCATGCAGGGGGCTGAGCCTCCGGAAGCTCAGGGGTTTTAGGTATTTAATTACGGTCAGATAAGCATCCAGAGGCCCTCCTTAGGGCCCTTGGTGGGGTCCAGGGGGCAGAGCCTCCGGAAGCTTAGGAGTTTTAGGCATTTAATTACGGTCAGATGAGCATATTTTGATACATGTACCTCATTTGTGACACTGGCAGGTCACTTATTCTTTCTTTTTCTCTTTAACATACCTTTTCAACAAAGTGAGGGGGCTCGAGCCCCCGAGCCCCATCGTTCTGCAGGCTCTGACACGAAGGCTTCTAAATAAGCATATTTTTGCCTGACTGTAAATTTGGGAACTGTAATTTTCCAACAAACACATAAAAAAGTATAATTTACAACAACAAAAAAGCTGGGAATGTCTAGGAAATTTAATTCCTGTTTACTTTCCTTTTCTTTGAATTGAATATAATTTTAATGTGATTTTCTTTTGGTTAAAAAATACTAACCATTTTTACTCCTTTACGGCTGATTTTTTTCGGGGTTTTTGGGGCGAAAATGCATTTGCCCCCACTTCTGGCGCCTATGCCCTTCGTTGTTTAGCTGCTGACGATGGGTATAACCAGTGGCGTAATGAGCAAAAGCTTTGGGGGGCAGAAGAAGAAAAAAAACCTCGGAAAATCATGTCATTTCAGCAACATTAGTAAATCAGTGGTATCGAATTAGAAATAAACCACGTTTGAATTTTAATGGGGGCAACTGACCCCAAGGCCCCCCATCATCAGTACGCCAGTGGGTATAGTGATTAGAACGACTGTGCCAGCAAAAGTCAAACCCGTCAATGCGAAGCGAAGACCATATCCATTTACAGTCGTACATTCACAAAAGTGCGCGTTCTCCTTGCGGTGATAACCCAAGTGAGTAGGTTTCCCTTGGAAATCTTCAGTCACGGCAGACGCATCGAGCTAGTAACGTTCAACAAGCCTCAGTCTACTACTCTATTTGCTGAGGTAAATGCTTTTTTCTGGTATAGCTTTCTCGATATTGTTCTCGTGTTTGCCCAGTATTTCTGGTAGGATCATTCCTGTGTGAATGTTGAAACTGTACACCTATGATGGCTTTGGTATCCCATTATTAACACTTTCATTCATACTTTCGGATCACTTTTAACCTGCATGCTCCTGACTTAGAATTGATTTGGTGTTAAAATTGCCACTGCGTATATTTATAAGAAAATTTTATTTTGAGGAACGAGATGACCAATATTTTATAAAAGTATATATATATATATATATTTTTTTTTTTTTTTTTTGGGAGAATTTCTTCGCCGTCTGAGTATTTTGTGATCTTTTCTTTACTATATTGTCTGTGTATACTTCTGTATGTCTGTACTGTTACAAACCCAGTGGGATTTCGTCCTTCGATGTATTTAAAGTATTATGTGAATTAGATATTGATGGGGAAAAATTAATTCGTTTAATTAAAGGAATGCTCCCCAATCATTATTTTCAATTTCCTGCTAATTTCTGTGTATTTTTATGAAAATAAATGTATTTGATCGATCTTGACAATGGTTACGATTGTAATATCAATTTCATGGTTAATTAAAATTGATATCAAGTTCCAAATGATCTATTGTATTACAAGTTCCGACGATGCGATATTATTTTTGCGTATTAACTGTCGTTACTTTTTAAAATAAGAATACGGTTTAATTGAAGATAATGGTCAAAACTGATGAAACATAATAAAGATATAAAAGTTTAATGCAGATTTTTCTAATATCTAAAGTTTATTCTAAATACATGTACATCAACATTTTTGATGACAAAGAAAAAACGTTGGTAGGAAAAATATCACGATTACAAAGTAAGAGAAATCAGAATCGCAACTATGAATGACCGAATAAAGAGTAATGGTTTTCTTTCTCTCTTTCAGAAACGGAAGATCGGGCTATTACAATGCTTTCAATTAACACAGTTCACGATGTTAACTCAGAGAAAGGGATGAACGGGAGTGAAGGGACCCTCTCCCAGGCATCCACATCTGTTTGGATTGAAAGACGAAAGATGAGACAGGTCCTGCGTAACGTCACATCGAGGAACAAAGTCAAAGAGATGACTAAACTACTCAGCGTTCTGGTAGTGCCTTTGATTGTCCTTATCGTTTTGTCTGGTGTCAGTCTGGATGATAACATTCAAAGATGGCGGACAGCCGAACAAACTGGCATGGCTCTAAATCATAACAAGTTGATTAGCGATACTGTGTTTAGACTTCAGGTAGAACGTGGTTTGGCATCTACCTTCCTCAGTGGAAACAGAAGCAGTGTCCTTGTCTCGAGAGAACAGGACAAGAACAGAATTCGAACAGACCAAGCCCTCGATAAACTAGAACGTTGGCCGACGTACGGATTCAACGCAAGTGAAACGGTGTATATGTCCAAACGAGACTTCTTGGACGACCTTCAGATTCACCGAGCGAGAGTTAACGATGTTTGGTATCAACTGAAAGTATCCAGAAATATAGCATACTATACCAACGTCAATATCGGATTTATACTGAGTGGAATTATGAGTACCGTGAGGTCAACGAAGCAGGAGTTATCATCACTTCTGGTGGCCAAAGACACTCTTCTGTTCGCCACAGACCTCTATGGTATCGAACGTGCTTTGGGTGGAACATATTATGCATCTTGCCAGCTATCTGAAGACGATAATGCATGGTTCAGCGCAGTCAATTCACAGGCAGAAGTGCTCACAAGGTATAGCAAGGCTTACTTCGCGGAAACGGACATCGAAGTTCCCGACAGCTCATTCCTTAATCTGCTGCGAAAGGAAATTCGGGAAAATGCAGATGCTTGTGCCAAGTATGGAGTGGACAATGTATCTGCATACGCACTCTACTGGTTCGGAAACAGCACTATATACATTGATCAGTTGGCTGTTGTTCTAAAAAATACCACCGAAGAGATCCTAATCACTAATGAAAGAATCCGCAACGAGGCTCTTTCCACGGTAATTGTATTCGCAGTAGTTGTGTCCATTATCGTCATCGTCTGTTTTTCACTAGGTACCTGGTTCGTATTCCAAACCAACAACCTGTTGAGCGTCGTCGGCTCTTACGCTAAAGAACTTTCGGAAAAGACCAGGCAATTAGACGCTGAGAGGAAGCGTGCGGACCGATTACTCTATCAAATGCTACCAAGGTCTGTTGCAGATCAGTTGAAAATGGGTCTTTCAGTGGCAGCAGAACATTACGAATATGTTACTATATACTTCAGTGACATTGTTGGATTTACCACCCTCGCTGCTGCTTGTTCTCCACTCCAAGTGGTTGACATGCTCAATGGTCTGTATAGGTAAGATTGTAATCTCCGTATTCGTAGGAAGCAAATATTTAAAACTAGTTGACAAGACAATGGTAACATCGTTTAATTTAATATAAGGTCTTTACCAATCATCATGTCACTTTTTAAACGTGATATTAACGATTGATTCTCTCACCCATTTTAGTTGTCCAAACAGTGCCCTTCAATCATGAATAGCTGATGTATGAAAATAATCCAACCAAGGAATACACTATATACGATTTATTGCATAAAACAAAACAAAACAAAAACCAGAAAGGAACTTTGAAGACAAAGGTGGAAGGCATCTGGATTATGTAATCACTAATATTATTGTGTAGAAACGTCATAAGCTAGTACTCGCAGAATTAATGCCCTTTGGCAAGACATTAATCTGCATTTGCCACACTCGACCCAGGTTAGGGTAATGGATACCTGGCAAGAAGTAACTCATTGAAATGCTCGAGCGCTGTAATAATATTGCAACCTGGCTCAAGCCGTGGTAATATATTACCGGAGCCTCAGGAGCGGCTAATGTGCCATACATGCATGAGCACTATATAAGAACCCACAATTAATATTATATTATTTTAGTTATATAAAAATGGCATCTGAAAACAGTGTGTCAATTTTCGTTCGTAAGTGCAATTACATGCAAGGGATGTTAAACAAATCACGAGTGAAATGAAGTTATCCATGTTAGCTAGAATATTGTCGAGCAGTGAGTTGGATTCCATCAATGTAAAATAGAATAAAACGTGACAATTTCCTTGCTTGTCGGATATATGCAATCAGGCATATTCATAAACAATGTAAGTATAGATACACAAACCGATAAGACGTAATAGAGTACCTAACTTCCTCGACTAATGTGGGGCAGCATTGATTTTATCATTTGGTGGAAATCCGGATTCGAAATAGTTCGCCCCGTGAAACAAGGGGAAAATTTAAGAGTTTTCACAAGTACAGAGTAGAGTATACACATATTTTGTCAATTACAATTGGATATACACTTTAATCTGCAGGATACAAAAAGGAAGGGTGTTTCATTAAATCTTCCTTGAGTATTTTTTATTGTTTTAAATGAGACAATTGATAATTCCTAGCTCTCTTTCTGTCAGCAAGAGATTGTTGACACATATTACTATTAGAACGATACAGAGATTGACCCCCTTGCACTCTTGTATGAATATACAAATCCTGGAATTTTAGAAACATTGATTTGACCTTACATCATATTGTTTATACACTGTATGGATGAATTAAGAAAAAAGAGTTAAATAGATCGAGAAGCTTACCACCGCCCCCCACCTCCCCAGGAAATACATGTATGGAATCACAAACTCACTATAATATACCCGCCCGCTTTCACCAAATCAAGCACACTATACTGCATTGTATGAAAACTGAAGATTTTTTTCTCTATTGGTATTTGCCTTGTCATACGATTCATTTTTCCTCATCATGCTTTCCATACCATTAAATTTCTCCTAATAATCTTTTCCATTCATATTCCTCTTTCCCTAATTTCCCCCTGTTTTTGATGTTCCCGAATCTGTTTTCTTATCTATGTTGTTCAAAGTTTCCCGCCATTAAATGTTATTATCAATATGAAAGATTCATGCATAAAAGAAGAAAAAACTCAGGAAAAATATGTGTTCACCTTGTCATTTTACGAGTCACCTTTTTTTTCCTCATTGGCCTTTCCCTTCATGTTCTTCTTCCCCCGTTCCCTCATTGTTACAGTGTCACGACATTTAATATATCATTTGAAGATTCATAAACCTCAGAAGGAAAAAAGGAAATAAGTTGTGTTACAAATGTATACAAGTGCATGGGTTGCGTCTGTGTGACACGTGAGATCTCTGAATCAACATGGTTGTCTCGCTGGCAGATGTGTACTCAGTTTATTCTAGTCTAGAATATGACGCAAAACGATGATTTTCTTTCTCTTCCTCAAGGAAGTTTGCTTTGTTGGTTAACGTCACTGATTCCGAAAGAGATATGAGCTTTATTTCCAATCATGTTGGATGCAATCTTCAAGGTCAGAATCCTTTAAATTCACTATTCACGGAATCTCTCATTTAGTACAGAAGAATTTGATATTTGACTTATCGTGAGCCCCAAACTTTTACTACATGGTACAAGGTTGAATCTCTGCCACGGCACTCAAGTACTTTCGCAAGACAGTTACATGTATACATTTCCACTCTCCACCCAGGCCAGGTGGAGCAAATGGGTACCCTGTATATAGGAAGAATATTCCTTGAATGCTCATGAGCCTCTTTTCCTGTTATCGTGATATGCATGATAAGTGTCATAATAATATTGATAATGATAATAAGTAACAATAATGATAATGATGATAATAGTAATAATTATAATATGAATAATAACAATAATGATAACAATAATAATAGATAATAATAATGTATGAAATTTATAAGTCACCAAATTCACCTGAATTCAAATGCTCAAGGCACGCATTTGCAAAAAATGAAAATCACATAAAACCATCTGCATTATAAACAAATGAACAACGTCAGGAGTAAGATAGAACATACAAAAATGATATATGCCGAAACAAACAGATACTTCTTAAGATTATTTTTCAACACTTTAACTGATCTGCTATAACGAATCTCTCGATGGAGAGTAATCCACAGAGAAGTCCCTGCATGATCATATACAAGATATACAAACTAAAAATAGCTACAAATCATTATGGTAATGTCAAAATTCTCTGGGGATAGACTGGGACAAAAGACAGAAGACTGGGAGGATGGAATAGAGTAGCAATTTTGAGCAGCTCTCCAGTTTGTCTATTGCCAATACTCAATCCTTACGCCTTACCCATAACTCTATTAGCATCATTTGGGAACATATATGAAGAGCTCGGTTCCAAAAGGTGCTACATCCATAATTCAAAGTTCTGAGAAAAACACGAATGTTTAATTATCATAGTTAACAATGTCAGTTTTGAATGATACTTTGGCTGATTATACTATTGTATGATACAAGTAGTATAAAACCACTCTTTTAAAAAATCTAAGCCTGCACAAATATTTTTCATGAAGTTATGTTTTTTTGATTTTTGTGGATGTAACACATTTTGGAACCGAAAATATTGAATACTGTATGCAAGTTACTATGCATAACTTGAATTGATATAGAACCTTTTGAACCGAACTGATTTTTAAATGCCATTTTTTAAAATAGAAATTCCGCTTTTTGGTAGTGTCAGCTAGTGTAAGAGGCTACTGGAAATGTGTAAATTAATGCAAAAAAAAAAAGCTCTTCATATAAGGCAATTCTATTTAACTTTATGGACACTTGAACACCTTTTTCGGTTTCCTTTCGGTTAGGAAAACACTCCGCAACTCGAAGCATAACTTACCTACCTGTAGATTTCTCAAAAGCAAGGTCTAATAATGAATCTACCTTAACACCATCTTTGGTTTCAATCTAATGACGCGGACAGGCACTAATAGGCGTATACTCACACGTAATATATACCCTAGCAGCCTAGCTAACTTGCCCTCGGTTTGATAACTCAGATTACATGTAGATGAGACGTGAACTACGTGTCAAGTACTATCATGGTAATATGTAATTATGTTTTATGATCGGAAGCTCCTAGTCTCTAATGACCTTTAGCGTCACATTAGAAGAAGAAGGAAAATCCTAGCTTTGCCGTTTTTCCTCATACGGCAGGTGTGTCATCAATTGTATATCCACTTTTAAAAGAATATGGGGCCGCATTTGTTGCCTTTAGCGACAGGTAATACCTCTTCTTTTTTAAGCATGTACAAATAACAAAGAAATATATGTGAGTTAATGAGTTGTTTGATGCAACTGAAGAATCCGTGTGTCGTGTGAGCATTATTGACAAAACATACATATGATATTAAGGTTACTATTTAACCTTCAGAGATACATGTTAAAAATCAGAATTCAAGGGGGTGAGAAGCAAGATCATAAAAGGCAACAATAAACTTACTCCTCTCCTACCTGTAGTTAGATGTTAGGTACGACTTATAGATTACCCATATCAAGATAGGGAATATGTTCAGATTGTTTAGGGTAATTCGAATGAATGATACGGTACGTTGTTCAACGTAAATATATCAATTTGTACAGAATTACCTTTTAAGTGTTTTCAAATGGCTAGCACTACCTTTTAAACTAGTTCTGACACAATCTCTCAATATTGACTTAAACGTACACTTTTTTTTTTTTTTCCCCATTATTAGGAATAGGAATAGGAAGGAAGGAAGTCCCTTCATTTATTGACCATTAAAAACAACAAAATATACAAAAACATCAATACAACAGAAGAATGATATCAAATAACAACAACGCACAAAAATAATAATGGCCACGGTCCCTGAGAAGCAAGACTGCTTGTAATCGGGACCCTACATACAAGTTCATTATAATATAAATATACATTTTAAAGCACACGCACATATACAAGCACACACCACACACACACACACGACGGAATGGAGCAAAGATATAAGAGGAAGGAAAAATACAAGATAAAGCGCTACGAAGAGAGATCGAGATTATTTAAAGAACTGAATAAATGTAACTTGCACAATGCTTTGAATCTGGACAGTGTTGTACTATTTCTAATGTCACTACTTAACAAATTCCATTCTTGCACTCCTATGAATCTAATTGAATTGCGAACATAATTTAATCTAGAGAAGGGTTTATGTAAATCTTGATGTTGTCTAGTTAAATGAGTGTGGATTTTTGAGTTTGTTTGAAACATGTTAGAAAAATTATCTGGAAGGGCGCCTTTATTATATTTATACATACAAATCCAGGTATTCAATCTTATCAGTTCAAATAGAGGCATAATGTTATATTTAACAAAAAGTGGCGCGCTTGGAGTCATATAATGAGAGTTAGTCAACAGACGAACTGCCTTCTTTTGTAAAATAAACAATTTTGATAAGTTTGATTTGAAAGTATTGCCCCAAATTATAGTACAATAGTTCAGATGAGGAAATAATATAGCATAATAAATATTAAGTAATATTCTGAGGGGTAAAAAATCCTTAAGTCTATACAATACACCAATACATTTCAGCAATTTATTACGGACATGATCAATATGTTTTTTCCAATCTAATTTTTCTTGGATGGTTAATCCTAAAAAGTAAATGCAATCTTTTCTTTCAATAGCAATATCATCAATTTTTACAACTTCAGTGTCACTTAATACCTTTCTCTTCCTAGGATGGAAAATTATATATTTTGTTTTTTCAAAATTAATTTGCAATTTATTACATTTAAACCAATCATTTAAAATACATAATTCTGAATTTACAGTGGAAATCAATTGTGATATATTAGCATATTGTCATCTGCAAAGAGAGAAAACTTTAATAATTTTGATGAATTAATAATAACATTTACATATAAAATAAACAAAAGTGGCCCCAAAACTGAGCCTTGAGGGACACCGATATCAATATTCATGTGATTTTTTTTTTAGGGTGGAGCTAGCAGGTCTGAGAAAATTATTTTAAACAATATTTGAAAATCTATGAAATATATTTAGATGTTTGAATAACAAAATATGAGTTGTATGCAGCCTTGCACATCAACAAGAATCAACTTATATTTGGATGTCACCTGACCTTTAACTGTCACGAATAATTGTATTTTAATAGTTGGAATGCGAATTGCATACATTAATTGTTGCTACGTGGGACAAACAAAATAGCTTGCCCTACCTAACAACACGTAATATATGCAATTTGCATATACTATTGAAAAACAATTATTTGTAACAGGTGAATAATTTGTTTTCGTAACAAGGCACTTCACAAAGATGTATGCATTAAATTCGGTTACATTACGAAATGTCCTACCGGGTACAGATCCCCATTTATTTGTATTTAGTTGTAATGGCCATTAAACGACAAAATCATCTCATCTATGAGTATTATGACAAAAGCCCTTCTGGCTCTCGAGAGTCGAAATGACGTTGTGTAATAGGCTCTGAAAAGGATTTCACAATAATTGTGTAAGAAATTATTCAAGTTTTAGGATGTATACTCGTATGTTTTCAATCTTTTAAAGAATAAATCGACTTCGTGGTTATTCTATATATTGAGTGATATCAACCTAATTTTAAGAAACATAAATTTTGAAAGATCATAAGCTTTCATTACAAACTTCGGATCATATTTTTAATACATTATTTATCCTAATACAACTTGGTGTGAATAAGGGCAGAAATGAAGAAGGCCACAGCCCTTCCATTTGAGCAAACTATTGTATATATATTCGAAAAGTATTTAACACGATAAACACATAGAGCTATTATAATGGCATTGCATTAAAGGAAAGTTCGTTCATTTATCATCCAATCAAGATACTCCATCCTTAATTCATATCTCACATTATTTTGGGATGTATGTGCAATGCACTATAGCCAAACTGGCTAAAGTATATATATCACGACAGTAATGCATTTCTCGTCTACCTAATAATTCGTTGTGAACTACATAACCCTTTTAAAACTTTCAACTATGATTTCATCAGTAAATAAGATTTTACTCAACTGCGTCTTCTTCAATACTGATTCCCATCGTTTTTAATTATTAGAACTTACGTCAAACATAATCATAGTAATTATGCTAATTAACGTCTTTTTTGTTTCTTTTTTCTTGAAAATCTCTACAGCATGTTTGACGGATGCATTGACAAGTACAACGTGTATAAGGTTGAGACTATTGGCGATGCTTACATGGTAGTGTCGGGATTACCTGATGCAACGGATAGACATGCTTGGGAGATCAGCACAATGGCTCTGGAGCTACGCAGTCTGGTCATGGGCTTTAAAGTACCTCACATGAGCGGTGAAACACTTCGTCTGAGGATTGGTATACATTCAGGTAAATATATATTTTTCATTCATTTACTGTCCAAGTGTTCTCGTTAAAGGAGAATGGAGTCCCATATACATCAGCATAGTTATAATACAGAATGCAAAATGTTGAGAGTGCGTAGGCCTACGTGTATTTCATTACTCATTAACGAGAACAAATCTATAAACTTTGCCGTTTGATTTTTACAGCTCCTATGCAATGAAATGGGACATTGCTATTTACTGGGCGCCTATATTAATTTGCTCCTGTCTTCTCAAGGCAGTAGACAGCAAAGAATCACTTGGCTTGAGAAAGGCCACAGGAGTGCCTACTAAAATATCAGGTTATAATGACTACTCGTTAGAACACGGGTAACATGGGAATACGATAGTTTCTCAATCTATTGGTTATCAAATCACAACCATGATGAAGTGGAGATGTTTTCCATTTTTGTCCTCCAAAGAATGGATAGAACCTAAAGGCGTAATGATCCTATCTAGGTTTTGGAATTCCCTTGAACCAAGAATAGCGCAATCGGTCAGTATTTATGTATTTAAGCGCAAACTGAAGTTACTTTATTTGAGTCGATATCGTCTAGATTTATAGTTGTGATCAATATTTAAGAAAATTATTTACTATATAGGTCAGCAAAATTCTACTCCCGTTTCTCACATCTATTCATCTGTCTGTCTTGTTTCGTTTTTTCTGTGTTTCAGTCCTGTTGCTCGTAGTATTGTCCTGTTTCTCTTGTTTATAGCCATTATTTAGTAGTTAGTAGATTTTATTATACTTATTTATGTTTATATTTTCTCAGTTGTTTAGTTAGTTTAGTTTGTCAGCATTTAAATGTATGCATTATTCTTATCTGACGAGTTTGTTCTCTTAGGACATACTCATAAGCTACTCATGAGGGACCTAAATCCACAAGCATTGCTTTCAACCAAGGTCACCTCATCTTTCTATTGTAACGCCATATTCTGTTAACTTGTTATATTCATATCATATTTGTAAAGTGTGTTATGAAAGAAAGATAAATAAAACTTGAACTTGAACTTGAACTTAATGCCCTAAACCATGAAATAAATTGATCACCATTAACATGTGAATACTCATGAGGGACCTTAATTCCACAAGCCTTGCTTTCAACCAAGGTCACCTCATCTTTCTATTGTAAGGCCATATTCTATTAACTTGTTATATTCATGTCATATTTGTAATGTGTGTTATGAAAGAAAGATAAGATAAATATTCTTTTATTTAGTGGGCTTCCCGCCAAAAGGTCGTTACTGTCATTGGCAATACACAGTCATACCTCTTACGCCATTCTTGCATGCAGCCGACGATATACTCTCCTAATATACGGAATTAAATGAGAGTAGTCCCAATATATGATTCTCATGAACCTCAAGATGTCTGATGCATGTTTCTATACTGACGGATGGAGGGATTACAGGCCTACACCAAAGAGATTCGATCATACACAGTATGTCCTCCATCTAAAATTCATAGAAATTTAACCCTTAACTTGTAAACTCTTAACTATATTCGGAGAGAGGTATGACTGATCTATTAGCTTAATTATATGCCTTAACAGAATTTTCTGTTGCCACGGAGGAATAAGAAAAATTAATCTTTTGAGAGTAATGGCAAGTGACTTATCACATATATAAAACTCTTCCCTGGTCATTGGATTTTATTTAATCATTTATTGGAAGATAATTATGTCATACTGCTGGTCGCATTTCTTTATAGCAGTTAGCTTTCTCTCTCGGTTTCTTTTCTCTTTTTTCAGGATGAAAACATGATCAGCGTAGCTGTTTTACATGATACATCATGGTCCTCATTAAGGACATACAACATTTAAAATATTCGAAATCAAAAATTTAAAAAAAATGTCATAGATGCACTTTACAATGCCTTTAAAAAAAACTCGTTTATCTGTCATATTATGCAGAAATAGAAATGTCCTCTTTATATTTGACAGATTCCTCTCATTTGTTATTAAAGCTGCAATATTTACAATGAAGATATTCTATCTCATTTGATAAACGGCGAAATAAAGAAACTTTTGGGGTTCAGAACAAAATCTGCATCACCACCAAGTGGCATAATGCAGGGGAGGCGGCGCGTCTTCCAAAATAGGGGAACAAAAAGGGACAGCTACGTAGGAAATCATCAAAAACGTACACCATTTTTAGACTTTGGTACATACCCTACATGGAGAAAGGAAAAGTAGGCTCTTATCAAAAGGTAAAAGGACAGTTAGTAGAAAAGAAAAGGTGCTCGTGTGAAAGTTTTGGTTTTGTTGTTGACATTTATCCTTTGAATAACTATGCAAATGACGACCTCTGTTTAAAGAATCATACAAGTTGTTTTCTGACTCCTGGCCGAGTCTGGTTTGTATTTGTTACTATTATGCAACGTTGGTTATCTATACCTTATCTATATTTTTGGACTCCATGGAAGAACAGAGCCATTAGGTTAATGGCTCTGAAATGGACTATCCAACCGTTTCATCATTCTATCATTGTTATATAAGTCTTTGATTTTGTTATATTGTGTTATTGTTTTTTATGATGATTTTCGGAAATAAAACAAACAAACAACAAACAATACCATGCTCAGTGCACACAGAACATGATTATATTTTTGTCGATGTAACGAAACCCGTGTACTATTGCTTGTTCTTTTAGTTAGTTTTTTCATCTTTTAGACAGAGAGCATGGCGACCATATCTGTGGGCGTGGCCCGCGGTTTCGTATCGCCAACCTTAAATTGATACAGTTTGTTGATCAGCGGCCCTCGCCCGCTGGACTGGTTGCCATGCCGGTTGTCAGGGAGGGACCAATAAGTAGCGTCTTCGCTGTTCCGGCGTTTCGTGGCCTGGTCTGGTGGCTGGCGTATTCGGGAATGTTTCGCGCTGCATGATGGCGTGACTTAGTGTTATCATGCATGTGGCGCGGTCGTCCCGCGGTGTGCTAGTTCGCCGGTATCTGGCAGTGGTTCGTCGTTGTGGCGTGGATCGGCATGTCGGCATGATGTATGTTAATTTAATTTTTGTATTCCAATTTAACTGCTGCTTGTTTGTATTGTTTGTGTTAAGGCAGAGGTATTGTCATACCCCTTTGAATCCCTAATCTTCTGTCAATCATAATCCAGTTCTTGATGCTGAACGTTGTTCCCTTCTCTATCCCCTTATGTATTTAGGCATCCATTTTTCTCTGTAACTTAAAAGGTAGTAAGTATCGAAAACATTTAATCCTTCTAAATTTAAACGATAATAATAATTTTAAAACCCTTCTTGAATTATACATTTCTAAGTTTCAATGACCACTGCCACCAGCCCCGAGTATATGTCTGATAGTCACGCACAAGTGAACATGTACACCCCCCTGATTTTTTCGGTTTTCGCCGACACCCATAATAAATGCACATGCACTCCGACCCGCACATGCACGCACCGAACACACAATATTCATTTATACTGGTCGCCATACCTAATTTTACATTTTGATGGCTTTAAATTATATTTTGAATGATCAAGTTTATACAGCCCAGAGTCAATATTATACCACTAGTGAATTTAATTCAACTTTTAATTCAACGGGACCCACTGTTCACTGTTTTAGTATTATTAAACATT